>CABFOW010000718.1:105399-125579 GCA_902141385.1 Timema californicum | reverse complement strand
CCCCCCCCCCCCCCCCTATCCCCCAATTCACACTCTTTTATCCAAATCACTCTTAAAAATTAAAGATTTCAAGATTTATTTGATTATCTGGAGTTTTCTCTCTACCCATCTGCCAAATTTAAATTTTATACCTCCGTTGTTCTTTTTAGTTTTTTTCCTAATTATATACCCCCATTTCCTAGAGACCCATTTTGAAATTTCCCATTCTTAGATTTTTCTGGTTGTATGAAGTAGTCCCTCTACCTTCCCCTGAAATTTCTGCTTTATATATATATATTTTATACATAAACATTTTTTGAATACAAGTACCCATTCGAATTATACGTATACATTAATTTTGTTAGTGGAATGTGGACGAGGACTGTGGAATTTTAGATAAAATTTACATGCATTTATATTGAGGTAAATTGGAAAATCCTTTAGGAAAAACCATCGGATGTAGGTTTTGGGATATTTATTAAAAATAAATTAAACATTAGCTTGGCCCTTATATAATATATACATATTAAGCTCAATAAACATACATGTATTTAAAAAACAATAAACTCATGGCAAACCGACTGAAAATAATTATGTATGTAAATTGTAAAGTCTGTCCAGTGTAGGATATTGATAGGAAAAAAGATCTTTAAGAGAGTAATTCCTACCGTGAATGGAGTATAATATAGCACCTAGAGGTTAGACGGATACTTGGATTAAACGTAAATCTTGTCTATTATTTTTGGCCTGTGACGGGTGGCCGGGGTGTGAATCCCAGCCATATTTACCGAGGATTTTTAATCAAACGGTGTTCCACTTTCTCTCTCCACACTAATCCAGATATATTCCCTTTGAATGCCTAATCTTCATTCCTAGATCACTGTTGTAATTAAATATGGATAACCCAACCATGGTGTTAGACAGTGCAAATACTTGGTGATATAAAGAGATCCCAAACTTTGGGGAAAAAAAGTGTTGCCGAAACACAAGCAGGAAATTATTATTTCCCTGGATTTTTTTTAGGAAAAAAATAATAATTCAAGCATCATGTATGAACAGTCTATCATTGTCACTTTGTTTAAATATGTTAATTTCAATACAACGAATCAAATTAAAAGTGTCACAATATGAAATAAGACTTGTAATGTGGAATGTTCAAATCAATATAAAAACACTAATATATATTTAATATTTTCCTTGATAAGAATGGAATAAAGAAAAACGAAACGAGTGGGTTCAAATAGATCTGTTACTATCTATATTTATCCTGACTCTTTCTCAAATGTCACTCTCGGTGGTCTTGAGGTATAGTAGTCACCTCAGGACCTGATGTTTGAGTAGTCAACCCCGGCCGAGGTTGACGGATTTTTTTAGCATTAAAATTTGTAGCACAACTTCCTTCAGAGGGAAATTAATGCCGTTATTCCCGTGTTAATTGTGGCATCTAAAATCCCTAGAAGGTATGAGAAATTTCCTTTCCCAGAAAAATTGGTAGGCCCTTTCACTTTCGCTCATAGAAATTCTCGTGTGTTGCTATAATTAGTCGGTTCAGAAAGTGGACACTAAATACCTCAAATAAAATGAAAATATATATATATTGCTCAAATGTGAGTAAAGACAAGAACTGTGTCAAGAAACCAATCACTTTTAATAGTCTTGGGACCCGCTTCGGTGGCTGAAAGTCTAACGTACTAATCTCGTGTTGGACTAAACTTCCAAAGACGGGGAGATCAGGGTTCGATCCCAGTCATGTGCACTGGAGGTGGTTTTCCCTAAATGGCTTTCTTCTCTTCCTCCACGCAAATTCGGGTGCATTTCCTCAGAATTAAGCCTTGATAATCCCCAACCCATCAGTGTAATTAGTACATAGGTGTATAGCCTGAACAGTGAACTGGTAGTGAGATGTGGTGCTAATAAAAATATATAGTCTAAGGTAGGAGTGTGCGAATTCCATTTTTTCAATTCGAAGCTAACTCAAATCAAATATATGAAATATTCTCAAAGCCAAATCGAAGTTTAAATATTTTATTTCAATTGTTTTCTGATTGAAAAAATATTATATTTTGGTTATTTATACAACTTAATGCATTTCTTTCTATATGAATATTAATCTGTAATGTATAAAACAGCTCAAAATGGTTATTATTGAAAATTAATGAAGTATTTTACCTGTCAATATCTTTACTGGCAAAGCTTCGAACCTGATGCTTGATTCGAAGACAAGTCAAAGTTTCAAAGCTTTGCACACCCCTAGTCTTATGCTATATTTGTAAACTAAACTAAACTTGGCATACATTAACCTTCATAGTTCCTAAAGAGCGAGTCCTAATCACTATGGAGCTTTGAAATTTCATATTTGTTCCTTGTATTTTTGACAAACTAAAGAATAACTTATCTCAGGTTTTGTTATTGCCAATTTGTACATCTTTTTGTCTAGAATGGGCCCAACAATATAAAAGTACATCTGTCAATTCACATCATTAAGGCCTTGCTACGTCGAAGTACATCATATAGTCATACTTCTTATAGTCCGATCTTGTAACCACTTTTTACACTAAATATAAAATAATAATGGTGGCACAGTAATATAAAATATACAAACCTAAAATGTAGCTATTCCTAACCTAAAATAGATTTTGTTGGTATTTTGAAGATTAAGTTATAGGTTAGGCCTAATTTGGATGGATTACTTTGTAGCTATAAAATTATAAATGAAATAAAATGGATTTAGTATAGGCTAGCACATTTTCTAGTGTTTATTTTGTGTTAAAAAAGATTAGACACATTTAACATAGGGTGTCTAAACAAACACAACCTTACAACTTTATTTAACAAGAGTTGAATTTCAGTTAATTTGGTTACATGACTTACTCTATATAAGCCTAATCCCTTATTAAAGGATTGATGTGAATAATATTCAGTATTAACCTTTTGAAAACCATATTTAATTATTATTTTGTCCATATTTGTTGCAATACTACATGTTTACTATCAACTGTATCATCTAAGAGTTTAAATATTCTGCCACACCGGGGCACGTCATACGTTTTCACTAGCACCATCAACAGCTAACAAAACCAAAAAAAAGTTAATATCTGTCCTGTATAACTATGGTACTTCTTAATATAAATGTATTGTGTTCTTAATTAATTGAGCAATGTATGGTCGGTGTGATAGGGGATGGAAATGTTGGTGCTGCCACTGGTGATAATGGGTGTGGTGTCGGTACTGGGTGGATTGTCTGGCTTGCGGCTACCTGAAACCTTGCATCACCGCCTGCCTCAGACAGTTGAGGAAGGGGAGGAGTTTGGCAAGGACTGGACATGTGCCGAGTGCCTTCGCTGTGTGCCAGAGAGGTTGGACATGTTTAGTTAATAGTAAAGGTTTACTTGAGATATCCAAAAAATATTTTGTTTCAAGTAGTATACAGGATGTCTCAGAAGGAAAGGTCAATATTTTGGGAGATCATAGTATTGATCATTCAAAGAAAAAAAGCTTTTATGAACATGTGCCCTATTTCAAAGGGTTTCAGACACGGAGTTATTTTGAATTTGTGACGCAATATTGTAATGTACCACTGTTTGAAGTGTATGTGCATCTGTGTGAATCGTCAGGTGGCGGTTGTGACTGTTGATAGTTAAATTGTAGAAATGTTAAAAAATGCCGCACATCTTGACAAATGTCGAATTTGCAAATATACTGTATGTGTACAGCTTCTGTAATGATAGTGCCACTCCTTTTGTCAAAGAATACCATCAACAGTTTTCTATGTGTAGAATTCCACAACCTGCAAGTGGCACTTCACACTGATGTATATGCTTCAGACAGTGGCACATTACGGTGGGAGTGAAGGAATATATTACGCACTAAATTCAAAATACTGTACATTCAAATAAACCATTTGAAATAGGACACATGTCCACATTAAAAACTAATTTTCTTAGAATAGCTGAACTTATGACCTTCCAGCACATTTATCTTTCCTCCTGGAAAACTGTGTCGATTATAAATTTAATAAATATTGAAAGAAGGATCTGTAGGAGCCTACAAAAGAGTATAACATTGTGTAATCACTTATCAAAAAAATTTAAAGCTCAAAGTTCACAATTAAAACTAGAGATATTATGATTCGAATTTCTCATTATTTACAATTTCAATCTTTTTCAATTCACCCAAGCTCACATTTAAAATATTTTAGTTATTATATAATGTACTATATTGTTTTGTATTATATGTTCAAATAAACAACTAAAAGGTTTAAAAAGTAGAACAAAACTGCCCTTTCGATCTGCGCAAGATCACTGTTAAGCTTAATTCACACGTTCACCAAAAATAGAAAGCTGTATCTGCCTCAGTAGCACAGCGATTCACACGCTTTATGTTGACCCATAATGCATTGCTATGCTATCTTAAAAAAGCTGATTATCATCATATTTTATTTTTAAGTGGATGAACATATATCTTAGACCAGTGCCATCATGGATGTTTTCAATCTATAACTCTGTGTCGTGGCACAATCCAATACATTAATACACACACTTTACATTAACTAGTTGTTTCAAATCTCCTCACAACGACCAATGAAACTGTCCGCTTGCTTCTGGCTGTAGAAAGCATGTGCATCAATTCAAGTAGGTTGGTTTTGAGATTTGATTGGGTCTCTTGTATTGAACATCTCGGGCAGAACGGACGAAGTAGAGATGAGTTGAACTTTAGTGGAACGATTTGCGCCGATGAGGCTAAAATCGTCTGACCAACTTAGAGCTCATCGCATGATCATGTTTCTATTCTGCGCTAGTTTTTCGGTGAACGTGTGAATCCATACTAATACAAAGTTAATGTTGTGTACATTTATATATGCCGATACCAAAGTGAAAATGGCAACAACAAAAAATAAGTCAAATTCTGGACTAACCATTTTGTTTAGATGTTACAACATATTGTACTGGTGTTTTTAGAGCTTAATATTTAGAAAGTTGTTATAATACAATTAATTCTTGATTCTTTCAATATCATTAAGAATTCGGGGTATCAAAGGATTGTGAATTGGGTTTAAAATCCTTAATCAAAACCAACTAAAACACATCACAGTAATTTTTGGGGCGCATAAAGCCCCTTTTTCAGTAGAAGAGAGTTGATCATTGTGTGTGAACAATAATCATCCTTTAGCCATACTCCAGGCAGTGGTATACTCTATTCGTCTGAAGAAGGAGCTTAATGTACCCCAAAAATTACTGTGATGTGTTTTGATTCCCCAAGTAAAACTTATTTTCGATTTAAAGGGTACATTTTGTTATATTTGGGAGAAAGTACAGGAAAGGTGGGTAGAAACATTAGCCGTAACAATCATAAATGGCTTTTACAATGAAAATAAGAACACAGTTCACACTTAACATTACTATCACTGGACAAATGAATAATGGCTGCTTCTTTAATAAAATCAAACGCTACTGCCCAATCCGCCAACCTAGGTTTCATTATTTCAGAACACATCAGAAGGGAGTGTGAAACTCGCAACACAACTTCCTGGAAGAGGATACAAACCAAAAAAAAGCAAAAAATGGAACAAAAAAGGAAATTAATAAAGACTGATCGGACACTTAAATAGGAACATATCAAAGAAATAAATTATATATATATATATATATATGTATGTGTGTGTATAAGCGGGTGTGAAGTTTCAAAAACCTCGACTTTGCTTTGAATATTCATTTGATTCAAAAGTAAAATTCTAGATTTGACAAGCTTTGCCCAAAATAATATTCAAAGTTGAAACACACATTTATGTTGTTGTTTTTTGTTTTGATTCTATGAATTTTACTGTGGGGATTTTTCTGCTGTTATTTCCATCACAAATTAGCGTCCACAAAAATAAATCTAAAATAATTAAATGACATTTTGTGCTAGTACGGTAACATAATTTAACATTTTAATATGATAAATATATTGAATAAAGCATTTAGCAAATTATATTTAATACCTAAATTTACATAGTTAGGCAAATTATAATATTTTTATACAACATTAAATATTTCATTTGACTTTGCTTCAAGGGATTCGCACACCCCTAAACATATTTATTTTAATTGTGAACTTTGAGGCCTAAGTTGTTCTAGTAACTGTAAACTTGATCTATTATCCTCTTTTTGATATTTATTCTTATTAATACTGCTGTTTAGCTGCATTTTTTCCTTTGTTTACACTAAAAATTTAAAATAAACGGGTGTTGTATCTGTATTTTAGTGTTTTAAATATGTGGTATATGTGGTATAATCCCTCCTAAATTTATAATGATGGGACATTGTGACCAGAATACTCACTACACATTAGAACACCTAAAACAAACATTAAGTTATGTACAATTTTAAACTAAATTGCTTGGAGATGTCTGAACAATTTGTACAATAAGAATATAATGTAAGTGATATGTAAATAAGACAACCTCAAAGGTTAGCTAAGTTAGACCTGAATAAAGAAAGACAGACAAAAAAAGACATAAATATTGGCAGTTACATACTTGGGTTGAATTCTTGCCTAGCATCTACATCACATTGCACTACACTGTTACCATGCAAATGAAGATATTCAAATATGTTCTGTTCTTAATCACTTATAAACAGAAATTAAAACTGCAGTTGGTAGTTTTTAATTAATCTCCTGCATTTAATTTGAGGTCTTGGCCCAGAATAACGTGTAAAAGTGTGGTATTTCAGCCACTGACTGTAGGTTACCTGCTGTTGGGGTTAGAATGTAATCTTCAATCTTCGCCTGTTGTAAAATCAGGTGGCTTATGTGGGATTTGAAGTTCAATTTATGTGCAGGCACCAACAATTAATATTCTTTAAATTGAAAAATGACACCTGAACACGGGAACCGAACTCGAGAGCTTTGACTTAGTGTGCCAATGCTCCATCACAGACTCTACTTTAAAATATGAGTGAAGAATGACGCTGGGCACAGGACGACTCCTGGAAAGCTTAGTGGTCAGAGCATTGGTGTACTAAGTCAAGAGGTTTAGTAGCTTGGCTATTTAATTACCAAAAATAAAATGTTTTAACTTTTTTTTTTTTTACTGATCAGACCATCCTCAGTGATTGGTTCATACGAAGACCTAAGTGAGAAGGATGCATTTGAAATGCATCCTCATTCAACCAAGGATACGAGGACAGCTCCTCAAGAGTCTACATCTCTAGAAAGAGCAGTCCAAAGGCCGCAGAATCGTTCATCAAAGTTAGTGCGTCAGTCAAGCACTATGGAGACGCCACTAGATTCCTCAGGAGTCATGCAAATGACATACTGGTTCTAAATTTCCCTTTGAATGCACATGATACTGGCCCCCATCTTTCTCAAGGCCTCAATTAAAATTATTGTTGTTGATTTCAAATGATTCAAAGTCAACTTCAATTAGAGGGGTCCATCCACCAGTATTATTGTAATCTGTATTAGGGATGTGTAAGAACCACTTTTTTCAATTCAAGACGAGGATATGGAAAAATATCCAGACGAAAAAACTTTAATTGAAAGTATAAAAATTTAAATTATGCATATTAAAGTAAATTTATAGTTGATAAAATGCTATAATTCCTCTTGATATTTGGGTTTGCACTTCCTTTGTATTATCTAATAACTCATTCATACACTTTAGATATAACTAATACATATTTTAAATGCAATTTGTGAAATAGTAATATTTGCAATGTTTATCGTTTATTAATTATTATTATTATTATTAGCACCACGTCTTACTACCCGTTCGGGTTATACGCACTTACGCTAATGTGCAATGGTAGGGTGTTTAACGTGGAATCCGAACCATGGTGGAGACCTGGCATTCCTCACATTCACAAGATGTCTTGTCAGAGGTGAAGGAAGGGTTTATTAATTAATTTTGTGGTGTAACAGTTTTATAATGTTAAAGTTTGATATTGAAAAACAATATATATATATAACCAAAATGTTTATTAGTGATGAGTCTTTACAGTATTATTAGTTATAGTAAATTCTTGGTTTGGTTTTGTTAATTTCTTAAGGCAATTATTTGTTTTTTGATTTTTTTAATTCTTTTCAAATTTTTTATATTTTTATTATTGTTTTTAACTTTCAAGACTTGATAGAGATATTGTTTACCTGTCTCAATTGAGATTTTTTGAGTTTCACACATCCCTAATCTGCATGGGTTTTTTATTCAGTATAAAGCTGTTTTGGTTCAGTAAAACTAATTATTGATAACAATTATGAAAATTAATTTCTCATACCTCAACTGTTAGCACCAATAAATCTTTTTTACAGACTAATTCTGATTATCTATCAATAACTAATATAAAAAAGGTAACTATATACATATATAATGTCATAACAACAGTTAAATGCATTTAACAAAGGATTTTATCTCAAAATAAAATTATAACACCAACCCAGACACGGTCTGTAAATATATGTGTTCTGTCACTCTGATTGACACACTCCCACCTACGAAGCTCTGTTTTAATTAACATTAAAAAAAGTATTTTTGGGAATGTTTTGTTTCAAAAATATATTATATGATTTAGAGATAAAATTTAATAATACTTTTCATAACTTAGAATAACAAAACATTACTTAAGTTGCATGTTCTCATTGAAACAGAAATAAGTCATATAAGTCAATGTATAATCAATTATTATAATAATTGACATTATTCGAAGATTCTAGACCAATATACAGTATAAATCTAACTTTTTTTTTAACTTGTTATACATTTGTTGTGATACTAAAAGTATGACTATATTGTTTTTAATCATGACTATTCAATATTTACGACTAGTTGATATCTATATCAATACAACTCTAGATATTACGTAGCTAAATACTATCAGAGCTCTGGCTCAGCACCTTGTGTTTGACTGTTTTATCTTAATTAAGAAGATCAAAGTTTGTTTTAATCCCGTCCATTTGTATCTGGTGTGGTTTTTCCATTAACCTGCTGATTGTATACTTACTTTGGAAGCATCGAGGGGCAGCCATTGCCTTTATGCATTGGCAATAGTGTAAAGTGTGAACTTTGTTTAACTTTTCACTGTAAAACCTTATTGTTTATCTTCCAGCCCTCATTTCTGTACCTTTCCATGTATATTGTATAACAAAATTAAAGAGCTATATTACGGGTCAGCAATTGGTTGAGCGCATATCAATTTTCAGTTGATCACTTAATAAAACTACATTATAGTTAAAAGTTTATATCTAGATCTTCTAAACTTGAAAATATATATAATTATTCCGCATAATTTTTGAAAGTCCTTGATCGGTCATAATTGATCATGTTTGTTCCCATCTTAGTGGTGATATGTCTAATGATAATCAAACGAAGAAGGAGAAATTGTCATAAACATGCAAGTGCTGTTCTTCGGAGCTTAGATTTGTTTAAATTTCTTAGCGCAGTGAATTTACCTCTTTTCCAAGGTATTCTTAGAGCCGTATGTAAGACACTCACTGAGTGGATGCTTAGTGGACACTAGCGTGGGTTTGCTTGAGTCAACTTAACTTTCACTTAACATAACATTTACTTATAGTAAGAGTTGTCTTGGAAGATCTTTCACATTACGTGAACTATAAGTGGAGAGTATCACATGATCTAGCCAAACAATCATATTAACACTGCTTTTTAGTACTGCATCTGTTTTGAAAGTATTGTCACTTCATTTGTTTATAGTGTATGCAAGCTAGATATTACTTTTAAATCATGTTTGACGACGAGTATAACATAACACTAAAATAGAAAAGTAGAAAGAGCAAAAAAAAATTAACTTTGATACAATTAGTTTGAATGATAAATATGTTATTGCAATGTAATTAAATGTATCAAAAGTAAACAATACATATAGTCAGAGGTAACACTGTTAACAAATAGTATAGATCACAGATCAACATCTATACTCTCGAATGATAATGTTTGGCTTACACTGTAAGGTTAAATTACGTGAAGCCCACTGGTTTATTTACAATAAGTGAACGTTATGTTAAGTTAAAGTTAAGTTGATTGTGATTCCAGCATCATCATAAGTTAAAAGGTGGAGCAATAGTGTGCTTGGGACCATACTATTGGTCCACTAAGCATTCACTATGCATTCTTGCATATCACTTTTAGTGGAGTAGCTTTCTGTTAATATAGCTTGGTTTAAAGTTTCGTGTGTGCTGGCTAAGAAGAAAAATAATTTTCACCGAAGGCGAGTTTGTGAGGGAAGCATTTACTAAAACTGCGGTAAAATTATTTTCTGAATTCAAGATAAATATAAAATAATAACTAATATTGAGTCTATCCAACTCTCGGCGGGCACTGTTACACGTCTATTCGAGCCCATGGTCACAGATTTAACCAAACAACTTGGGCACATGTAGAACTCTCTCATTTCCTAACAGTTCACAGATGGATGAATCAAATTCCATTGTTGCCAGAGTTCAACTAAGCATTTTATATAAAGTGACCTTCAACGAGTTTTCAAGTAACCAGGTCCACTTGAGTGACCGCATGGTCTAAATAAAAGTGTCACTCTTGAATCGACTAGACTGCTGATAACAGGGAGTTCGAGGCTTAGCCCTGTCGAGAGTACTGAAGGTGGTTTCCCCACTCTACCTCCACGCAAATGTGGCCATGCTTCCTCAAAATTCAACCTTTCTAATCCCTAACATATTAGAGTAATCTGTACTTAGGCACATAACCTGAATAGGTAGTAAGATGCACTACTAAAAAATAAAATTTACATGATAAGGGGAGATTTTACCTATTCAAAAATTAAGCAGCATAACCATAGATATTGATCGTGAATTGATAGTAAATTATTCATAGCTTTCTTTCATTATGTCAAACAGTTTAACAATTACCATTATTTCTGAAATTTCAAAATACAATTCAAGCTCTTCGGGGAATATTCTTATGTATGGAGAATGTTATGAAGGCTGTTTTAAGAATTGTTAACAGCACCACGGCATTAAAAGTTGAGATTGTTCAGAGAGCTCACAGAAGAACTGGACTGTCAGTTTGTAGAGCAAGAGCAACTTCTTCACATTGATGTTCATCGGCTAAATAAAGGCCAACTCCTTCAGCAATTCAAAGAGCTGCTTCCTCAAATAAAATATTATCTAGAAGAAAGAAATATGATCTACTATCCATAACTGGAGGTTTCGGTATTGCTAATATATTTTGCATTCTTTTCTGCTACTACGGTTGATTAGGCTAAATTTGGAACTGCAAAGTAAAGGCAAAAGATAAAAATGTTGCTGTTTAGTCATTTTGGGAATAAATTTTCATAAACAACATTTTTAACAATTCACATCTATTAAAAGATTGGTTAATGATTTTGATTATATAAACTTTGAGACGGGGGAAAAAACCACTCAAAATCATTGATCATCAGAGAATCTAGTTTGCTTGAAGATCCACGAGGTATATAAAATTAGAAATAGATGCAAGATTTATTTAAAATAATTTTCTCCTTGTGATGTTGAAGATAAATCTCAGGAAGTGTTGCTACATTGAGAATAAAATCATCACAAACCCAAAATAATGTTGAACTGGAAAGACTCTTTCTTTGGCGATTAGACAGTATTCAAAACATCAGCATTCTTATGTTTCATATTAGCTCTAACTTCTATATTTATCATGCAACTTAATAAAATTTTTAAGAACAGTAGGAAGGTTAATTTGAAAACACACATTTTATTTATTCTATTGTCTTTCTATATACTAGATGGAAGGGGATATATATATATTGTAAGAATGAATTTAAGTTATAAATATAAGAAGTATAGATGAATAAAGTATCAAAATTAGACTAGAGAAACAATGGGTGATTGCAGGACCTTTGATAGCTTTGTAACTCGATCATGGCCCAAAAAGGTTGCTGACCCTTGATCTAAATGATTGTCTATTTATTAAACTTTAGGGTTTCACACCAAGTTACAGAGTTAGTGAACTATATTTGTTTGTGTTTATCAGCTTGTTTATATAAATGATTGTAGCACAAATATTTAACGTAATACTTATACTTAAAATAAGTGTATGCACTTTGTGTTTTGATAGTTAAATGTTATAGTAATAGTTATTCATCTTTCTTTTAAAAGTAGCTTACTAGTCCACTTAATTTACCCTGAAAAGTAGCAATCTTACCCTGACAGATCACACTATGCTCTTATCTTAGTGGAAACATAGGAAACGCTTGCTACCTTTCGGGGTAGACATTGTTTTATGTTTCCTGGAATTCTTTTAATTTCATCGTTCATTACTGAGCCTTTCAATGTAGGTCAGTGAAATAGATAATAGTAAATGTATAAAATGTTATTTATTCACAAAATACCTTAACTTGAATCAAGATACTTACCCATTTAAATATAATTTCAACAAAACCACAATATGAATAAAATAAGCGCTATGAATATTAATATGTTCAATAACACAGAGATAGCTGATAGTTGGTAGATTGGGAATGTTTGTTTAGTTAGAAGCTTGGCTTTGAACTTCTGTTAATTTTTTTCCTCTTTATAATAACTAACAACAATAATTGTAAATTTTGTAACTGTAAGATATCTTTCTTCCTACCAAAGCTAGACTATACTTAAATGTTGCTTGTGGGAAGAAAGTTACAAATTATTAAAAATATTTGTATATATTTAGGTCTAGTGATGTGATCAACTGTCACTTTTTATAAATAGTACTTTTAGTTTAATACATATAAAATTATTATTATCATTATTAATTATTATATAATATCATTGTTGAACAGAAAAAGAAATTGTATTTCCTAAAATGTTCTTCCTGCTAGAATCTTAATACAACTATTTCAAGTTCAAATAATCTTGTTTAATGGCTGGTAAGTAAAGAGTTAGTCATGTTGACCAAACATTTAACCAAACAAGATATAATAATGAAGAGGCTAAACCTTGTACACAATTTATTTAATTTTTTCTAACTTTATACTTTTATTCCCCTGATAATATATATAATATTATAACTACCAATGTGTAATACAGTCCAATTTTCCAAGGAAGGGCTTTCTTTATCTGACATATAGAAAAATTACTAGCTTCACTTTCATGTATTCATACATAAAATCATGGGATCTGAAACTGTCACTTTTGATAGATATTATCAATAACTAGTACCTATTAATAGGGATATGCAAAATTCGCATTTGCGATAAAACAAATTTTTACGCGAATTCTACTGTTTTCACGTGAATAACAGGAACTCAAGCTTTTTTCTAAATAAACACAATTTCTTTGTAATTAGGCAAATACCACATCATGAAATATAATTTTCAACACAGTAACACTGGTGATAGCACTATACCACGGCTGCCGTTAATACGAATAGTATCCGTTTTTACTTATTTTAAGGGTATAAAATGGATCACAGGAAATATTAATGTTTTCAGGATATTTAAACTTTTATTTATCTGAGGTTAGCATTTAAAATCACGATTTCTACTTTTACACATTACGATACCTAAATGTTGATTCTTTGTTTACAGCCTTTAAAAGATTTCATGCTAGGTCCAAGCAAGGACATTAATATATATGGGCCTTACTACAGCCGGTCATGTTTGGCAAAATTATATCTTCTTAATTTGTATTTCCTTCTTCTTATTTGATAGGAGTTTAGTCTTCTATGATGACATGTTTCAGTGTTATTATTGTTTGGTCTAGACCTAAGTTGATAATAATCGATTATTTCAATATTGCTATTTGTAAGACTTGAAGGTAATGATATTGAGATGTCGAGTTTGATATTACTAAGCGTGAAATGTTTTGTACGTATTTATATTTGATTTTTCTCCATATATGTTAATAAATAGTTTAATACACAATATGAATGAAAAATGTAGATAGTTTTATCTTAGTTTTTTTTTAACAAATACTTATTCGATTTGTGTTTATGTAAATAATAACATCGCTTTTTTAGAAAAATAACACCAATTTTATATTAAAATATCATCAATGTTGACTAGGAAAAAATATTTGTTATTTCTAAAAGGGTCTTTCTATGAAAATCATATTATTGTTATAATATGGAGTGTGTATGGAACTAAGAGGGACATTCAGGGTTGACACACACTTGTGACAGTGCCGGATTAAGCTAGTGCAGGGCCTGTACCATAATTATAAAAATGCACATAAATACTAAATTATAAGTAATTTACATGAACAATAAAGTGATTAGATATTTTAATTTGCTATTCAGCCAGTTAAACGTCAGTACATTATTCAGAGGCTGTTCTAGCCTGGCATAGTTTTGACAGAAATAATAAATATTTGCATGTAATGAATAAAGTAGTGAAGAAAGCATTTTATATTTTCACCAGGCAGCTTACAAGCATCTTTTTTTCCTTTTTTTTTAATCTTTTTTTAATTTACTTAATTATTTTTTAATTTTCTATTGAGGCCCCTCGAAAACACGAGGCTCATAGCATGTGCTACTTTTTCTACTGTGTTAATCCGGCACTGACTTGGAAGTGTCAGGAAACTTGGTGTGACTTTGAATCAAAGAAGTTTTAAAACTAACTGTAATTTTCAGATTTTTTTCTAAAGACAAAGTATAAAATCAACATCCAATGTAAACTATAATGTTATCTTCACTTTGTGTAGTTTTACAAGGCGTACATATGGATCTATTATAGAAATTATAATTTTGATGATTTTGCAAATATTGTCTTAAAATTTTATTAAAATCTGATGCTTTCTTTTAAATTTGATTTAAAATGTTTCAAAATAAAAGAATATCTACTCACACACTTATAATAATTTCAAAACTTAAAATGTTTATCACCCCTGGCCTAGTCAATAATGTGGTCTTCCTGTTTGCAAACAATGGTGAATTTCTTTAAAATTTGCCCTTTTAATGTCCCTTGGATTAGTAAATCACTGACATCTAGGCCATTGGTTTCAAAATTTACTAAAGAAATAAACTAAATCGTGTGTGTGTGTGTGTGTGTGTGTGTGTGTGTGTGTGTGTGTGTGCGTGCGTGCGTGCGTGTGCGTGTCAGTTAATTTGTACTTTTCATTGATAGTTTTAGTTTAATTTGTTATGTGTTATTAATAAATTACAGCAACAAATAAATGTATAAGTTGTAATGATTTTGGCAATGCAGAAGACGTGTAGGGATACATTATGAAACAAGGACATGAGAGAAGAATTAAGAGTGAAGGAATCAATTTATGAAAGGTCAAGTTCGTTAAGACTCACATGGTTTAGCCATGTGAAAAGAATGGAAAACATAAGAACACCATGTGTATACATGGAAAGAGAGCTAAGGGGCAGAAGACCAGTTGGTCGACCTAGAAGGAAGTGGGTAGACCAGATAAAGGAAGACGTAGAAAAGAAAGGAGAGAGCTAGAGAAGAGTGATGGAAGGAGAAATCTTTCTGGACAGACAGTGTTGGCGAGAGCTCATTAGCAAACACCCTACTCTGTAAACTGGAGGGGTTTCACACTAATGATAATGATGACAATTTTGACAAAATGTACAGTTTAGTAATAGGTTTATGTCTTAAACTAACATAATTAACTACCTTCAATCTACTTGCTAGGTCTGTCATGGATTCATATGCCTTACAATCTATCTTAAGACTAGGACAGGCACAACATCCAGTTTCCGGCCATCAATGTGAAATGGTAAACCCATATTTTCATCAATGATACATTTTCAGTCATGACAGGAATCGAACCCAGGACATTTAGCTCAGTAGACAGATGCTCTACCAACTGAGCTGATGTGTCGGACGATTAATTACCTATCTAGCACTTATGAGAGATAATATAATAATAATAATAATAATAATAATGATATTTAGCACCGCGTCTTGCTACTCGTTCGGGTTATATGCTTTAAGTACTAACTACGCTAATGGATTAGGAATTGGGAAGATTGAATTAGAGGAAGTGAACCCGCATTTGCGTGGAGGGAGAGTGGAAAACCATTTAGGAAAAACCGCCCCCAGTTCACCCGACCGAGATTCGAACCTCGATCTCCCCGTCCTCAGCAGTAGATCTTAACACGACTAGCGCGTTAGCCAACTACGCCACCGAGGCGGGTTTATATAAATAAATAGCTCATTCATTGCTGTATCCGTTAATAAAATTGGTTGTAAAGTAAAATTATAACCAAACAGCTGCCAAAATACTATTAAATTTGTTATTAAAAGTAAAAATTGGTTGAACATACTTTTCTAAATTAATTCTTAAGTCTTATATAAAATATAAATAGTAAGTGTTTGCAGTTAAAATTATTTTTTTAAATGCAGTTTAGGACCTTTGAACTCAAATATTCGAGACACTAATGGATTTGAGCGGATTTTTGAGGTTATTTTAACAAGTTTTGAATTCGAGCTTGTTTTAGAGCGCTTTTTGCTGAGTAATGATATTGCCAAACTATTATATTTGTTAGTTACTGTTATAGTCATACTCTTTCAATTGAAAAATGACACCTGGACACGATAATCGAACCTGTGACCTTTGGCTTACCACTTAGCTTTCCAGGAGTCCTGTGCCCAGTGTAATTCTTCACTCATTTTAAGGCAGAGTCTGTGATGGACATGCGAAAATTGTCAGTCACATATTAATGATCAATTAATACCATGGGCCACCTTTTACTTGGGAGAGCTTTATGCTGCCATTAGTACAATTACAACTGCACAGATGTGCGTATCTCGATGGATTAAATAGTGAAGTTATTATATTTGTTAGTACGATTATATCCGCATATAAATATCATGTTCTTTAAATTGAAAAATGAGACAACAATCAAACCTGGGACCTTTGACTTAGTACACCAAAGCTCTAACCAGTGGGCACGGGATGACTCCTGGATAGCTCAGTGGTACTGGCGTACCAAACCTGAGGTTTCGGGCTCTATTTCCATGTAAGATGTCATTTTTCAATTTAAATAATATGGATATTGGTAGTTTAGCCCGACATAATTATTAAAGACCTTGTTTTGTGGCAGATTAAATGACTGGATTTCGCTAAAGAAAAAGTTGTATTTCAATATTAAAAGTCAGTTAATAAAATACCAATTTTGGCTAAAACTGTTTTAAATATCAACTCAAATTTAATTGGTATAATGTCATTGGAAAAAAAAAATACGGCTAAATTTATCATTCTTAAATTTAAAATATTTGCCTTGATTCACAATATGACAGTCATAAAAGCCCGATCAAATAAATTTTTTAGATTGGGAACTCTGATTGGTTACAGGAATATTAAGGGAGAAAAAATTGTATTAGTGCAGTGGATCTCATTTTTCTGCTAATTTCATGCAGAAAAGGCTAAGAAAGTTTATGTCTGCTACTTAATAAAAATATATATAGTTTTTACATAATTTATTCTCATAAAATAGACCTATTACTCATTTTTGTATATAACATGTAAAGTAGACAATATCAAAATAAGATGGAATTTTGTTTAATTTTGTGTATGTAAAGTACATTTTAAAATCCCACAGTGAACCTTAAAATATGTTTGTATTCATTTAATTTAATGCTCTAGTAAAGGTTTGTACAAACACGTCTTCATAAAACTTTAGTGTCTCATTTCTATGCCAAACTAATTACCAGACCCTGTCCATTAATTTATAATTTAACTAAATGTGTGAATATTATTTTTAAGTAATACTTTATAGCAAAAAACACTAATATTTAATTACCTTTTTATATTTCAATAGCAAATTCATAATTAATATAACAAAGCAGTTTTCTTATGTTTACTATGTTTTCTGAGATTTGAATTAATATTTGAGATTAATAAATAACATTGGTATTCAAGTGGGGGCACACAAACACATCTTAGGCGATACGTAAAAATTGAATATTTTATATTTTAATATATACACTCATGTTATTTCATGATGAACACTCAATAATCAGGGTCATATTTAGGGCAAGCCACAAGAGATCAAAAGAAATTTCATCAGAAAGTACATTTTTTTTATTTCTCACTCGTCCTTCTCTCTCCTGGATGTATATTATAGAATACGTATAACTTGCACTATGCACCAACAACTTTGGGGTTATAAGGTTTAAAAGAAATTATATCAGGGGGTACAAGAACCAAACCACTATATAAAATGAAGATTTGTATTCGTTTAACCTCTCAAGTGTGACTATTCTCAGTTACTGAAACCCTTCCTGGGTAGACTTAATTTCTCTAGTGCATAATTCAAGTCTGTGAATGCATTATAGTGAATTTGACCCAAATATAATTATTAGAATCATACATTTAGTTTAAAACAGTAAAACAAATTTCAATGTAGAACTTTGAACACAAAAAAATGAAATCTTGAATATTGAATATTCTTAAGGATTTGAGGATTCTAAGATCCAATCCCTTTATCTTTCATCCACAATGCTACTGCTCCATGTTGTTAATGTTGGCAATATTGTTTTCAGGCTGAATGATCTGGGTAAGGTCTTCCTTGCTGTCTTCATTCATACCAGCTTCTTGTGAACATAGGTTTACAACCTCTTGTTTTATTTCAGTACTGGTTTCAACAATGCTGGAATCTAGCTCTTCCTCTATAACCACCATCTAAATTCAAAACATTAATGTTAGACAGGCAATGAACTGTATATGAGTTACCCAATCCACATATTACCTTTTATTGTTATTACTTTTAAGGAAAATCTTGTTTCCTTTTTAAGAAGCATAATATTGTATGTATAGAAGAAGGTGTGGAAAATAGTGATAAGATAAACACGAAGAAAGAGCACACGATGCTTTCACGATGAAAATAAAAAAATTAACACTCACTTTATTACACAGGACAAATATGTAATGTTCACCCCCTAAATAAATTAGATTGTTACCCTCCCCCTTCCACCAAACATGAAAGTTAGTTTACATTCAGTCAGAACTCTTTTAAGAGGTAGTGTGAATAATGGAAGGTACCTAACCTCTCAACAACAACAACAACATACATACATAAATGTTTAACTAGAGGTTATTGAGCTATTATTTTATAAATTGAGGTTGTTTCAATCATGCACAAATTATTAGTTAAGCCACTATTAAACCATAATAGTGTGAAACCACCATCAGGTAGGTGCAAAAAAAAACTTAGCTACATATTCGAAAATCCTGTAGTATCATTATGGCAACCTGTAATCATGAAATACTTAAAGTTTCGGTTACTTTTAAACTTTTTCAGATATTCGACAAAATTAATATTTCCAAAAAAATTTAAAATATGTTTAATTGTGGAAGTGACAAAGAAGATTTAAGTGTGAATAACACATGAAGAAAGGACAAGCGAAGTGTATTAATTTTGTTTCTATCAAGACCTAACCTACCTCTCCTTTCAGGCTGGCTTCCATCCCTATCATATACATTATATTATTTTAGTGTTTCTACACAGTTTTCTTTTATTCATTGTGTGAAAAGAAATTTTCCTTAAGGATATTTTTAAATTACAAACAAATATTTAACTTTTGTAATTTTTTTTTTTCCTTTTTAAATTTTCTACCTTGAAGTAGCCTAATAATTTATTCACAAAAACCAGCTTTATCTAATGTGCTAGTCCAATAGTAGTCTAGATTGCCGATGATGGGGATATCAAGGTTTGAATCTCGGTCAGGTGTACTGTGTGTGGTTTTTTTCAAATTCACTCTCCTTCCATACAAATGCAGGTATTGTTCGTTCACGGTAGGAGTTTACCTGGGAAAGGACTGTTTTCCTTACCAGAAATCTATTATATAGTAGGATATTGGTAAGAAAAAAGACCTTTCAGAGGTAAACTCCTCCCGTGAATGAAGTATATACTTCCTTTAATACAACCTTCCTAATCCCTAAAACCATTAGTGTAATTACTACATAAGCATATAACCTGAACGGGTAGTAAGATGTGGTGCTAAAATAATAATCACAATATTTGGGCAGCAGTGGCGTGCGGTGACTTTTCTCAAAGAGGACTAGGTTTGAAGACACCTTTCATTATGGGGTTAAAGAGGAATACTCTCCATATAATGTACAATATGTTAACTTAGCAAATACACTTTTACAGGTCAAATGGTAGGCAATTTATCTCCCTCCAACCGATTCACAATATATAGACATGGAATAAACAAACAAATACATAAATAAATAAAACCAAAACATGGAAAAAAATAAACACATAAATAATTACGTGTATAGTCTTTCATTTTTGTTTTAGCAGAAATGTCTGGAGGTGGTCTACCTTT
>CABFOW010000718.1:73894-104927 GCA_902141385.1 Timema californicum | reverse complement strand
CTGCTACATCCCACTGAACTACCTTCACTAACCCTGCTACTTGTCTCAGGTCCCTTCCCCAAGCTTTGTTGTGAGGGAACAGTTTTCAAATCCGAGTCCCCTTCCATATTTCACACTTTCAAACACTGTCAAACTAAATTGACAATCGAACACTTTAACACTTCACAAGATCTCTTTCATCAATGGGAACAATTACATAAGCTTAACAACCACAACACTACTACTTATAAGAAGCAAACCCAAATTACATTTACCTTTGACAGAACGCCAAGTGTTAGCATATCTCTTATTATAGAGACGGACTAGGCTGGTTTCACATAGTCCTTTCCCCGGTAAGAGCCGATAAGACTCGAGCGCTTCCGATGTTAGTTGGGAGAGGGGAAGGGGTCAGCGCAAGCAGCGGGAATATCATTGAGTATTGTGACAGCGCTTCTGATGTTAGTATGTTGTCATAGTAGAGAGGGAAGGGGGTGTGGGGGCAGCGCACAAATAGCTAGAATATCGTTGAGTATTGTGACGCAAATTGAGACTCAGATAGATTTTATTTTATGCTTTTATTTCCCGTTAAAATTTAACTCAAATAAATAAACTCAAAATGTCTGGGGACTAGCCTAGTCCTACTAGTCCATTGACGGCACGCCACTGTTGGGCAGTTAAAAACTGCAATTTGGGGAAGATTACTACCAACAAAGTAAAGTCTCTAATAATTAGTTTGGGTTTAATTTATCATTATATGTGGGTTAGATTATTAGAAAAGATATAAATCTTATTATATCTAAATATTTTTATAATTATTATAATCTATCTAGTGAAAGATAAAAATCAATTTCTTGCAAAGTTCACACAATACCAGTGTGTGAATCTCGTCAGGTGAACTAGATGTGTTCTCTCATCCATGTGAGCATTGGTGAATTACCTCTCACTTCTCTTTCTAACTACAGTAGACTTTCATTAGTAACACTAGTGTAAAATGTATAAACAATAAAAACTTATATTAATTTGGCGTCACTAAATAATCAAAACTTAACCTGAGTATCTTCTTTGTGATTAATATCTTCGATGTTGTCCCTTTGTTTGCACTCCTCTAGCAGTTCATTGGTCAGCTTATCCTCTGTCTCTTCCGTAACTTCTTGGATCTTCTCCGTCATTATCTCTTTGTCTTGGGTCTGTATCACCTGTGTCTGTGTGCTCATCTCTTTGCTTTCTGGCCTTCTCAGTAGCGCCCGTGCTTCTTTAAGAGCGTCTTCACTAGTACTATAATAAATTGCATCAGTTAATAATATACTAGTAGAAACTAATTTCAATCCAAAAACGACTGTTATAATTCTCCTTACTAAATTACTATGAATATAACTAATATTGTCATAAAAATGTTATTTTGACTATATTAAGAATACTTTAAGGAGGATATTATCTAATAGTTACAAATGTCACTAAAACTACTTTCAAATGTCTATAAGTCACGCTATATGATCTCTAAAGTCACTTTTTTAGCATAGTTATTAATTACCTATAACATAATACTATTTATATAACAAAATGTAGGAATGATTTCCTCAAATCCTTTATGTCGAGATCACACTTAGCTTAAGGTTCACCTCATGTAATGTTAACTTATGATTCATGTAACCTAATGTAACAACTCAAGCAAATCAAACAGTAAGTTTGAACTGTTTAGAAACAAATTGTTCACTAAAAGTAAACCCAAGCATTTAGAGCTGGTTACACTACAAGTACTTGCATTATAAGCTTAATTATTATTATTTAGCACCGCGTCTTACTATCCGTTCGGGTTATATGCTTTTAAGTACTAATTACTCTAATGGATTAGGAATTAGGAAGGTTGAATTAGAGGAAGTGAACCCGCATTTGCGTGGAGGGAGAGTGGAAAGCCATTTAGTAAAAACCACCCCCAGTTCACCCGACCGAGATTCGAACCTCGATCTCCTCGTCCTCAGCAGTTGGGCTCAACACGACTAGCGCGTTAGCCAACTACGCCACCGAGATGGGTTATAAGCTTAATGAAGATACTAAATAAAGTGTAACACAAAACTATGATGGCTAGAGCTTACCAAACTCAGAAAAAATATACTGAAGAATTAGTCTTCATAACATAAACAAATGAAGTGCTAAATAGGCCTGTTGATGTCACTCACATCATAATTGGCTAGCTAGAACACGTGGTGGTACCTTCACTTAACGTTCCCTTAACATGGAAGTTCTCCCTTTGACAACTCTAGTTGAGTGAATGTTGAGTTAATTATGTTGTAATGGCTTCTATTTAAAAACACGAGGCAAATCTTTATGTTACATTACGTGAATGATAAGTGAACCAATTTGATTGTGATGCCAGCATTATGTCCTAAAGGATATTCAATAATCAAGGATTAAAATAAACAAATTCAAGATACTTAGGTTACTATTTTTACATTGAATTTTTATGTGCCATGGCAGTCTACAATATATCAATTAACTTGCCTCTCCGCCCTCAACCCATTTTGACCTCGTTTTATGAGAATTTATTACAGATTTCGCACTCCCTTCCGAAGAGCTTAAAAATAAAAATAAATTTGTTAAATAAATTGAGCAATAATCAATTTTTTTTTTTTACTTGAGTTGTCAACCATTACCTCTTTCTTCAGTAACATCAGAGTAAAATAGGAACTATGTATTTTTTCACTTGTCATCATCATTACCTGTTTTCAGCCTGTGGCCAGCTCAGTTTGTAAAATGCCCTATCTTCCTCTATACTCCCACCATTCTCCCTCCTCTAATGTCTTCTATTCTTCTCCTCTCACTTGAACACTTGCTGTTACCTTTTCCTCCCATGTATTTTTTTTCACTTGCAATTGTTTTTAAAACTCTGGGCTGGATTTTATTTTGGTGTTTTAATAGAGGGCCTACTGTTTATTGGGGGCTCATTCCTAACTTAACTATATGGCAAACATAACCAGAGCTAGGACCATTAATTTACCAGTGAATTGAATGTATGCATTTTTAAAGTGAATGCATTATAACAAAAAATATTATCAATTAGTTACTTTTTCTATGTTCTATTTCCTGTTTGTTAGTTATTTTTTTCCGATCTTTAGATTGATAAAATCATGGATTTAACCCCAACTCTAAAAAACATGATATTGTGAGACCTTACCTGAGTTTTTTAAGAGTCTGCTCTAAATTAGTCTTTATTTCATTCCTCTCATTTATCAATTGTTTGTGTTTCTCTTGATGTTCCTGTATATCTGTGTTAAGTTTGTCCACCTTATGACCTGCTTCCTCCGTCATGGCCTGAAATGCTGCTTGGGCTTTTAGGGCACCCTCTAGCGTGGATGACAATAGTACATATGATTCTCTCTCTGAGGCAAGTCGAGCTTTCATCTCGCGCAAAGAGCTCTGCCACTATATAAAATAAAACATACCAAGTTTTACCAAAATACACACTAATACAAGAGTATAAGAACATTTTCAGCTTTGTAAAGTTGTATTTATTTATTTGAAGTATTTAACATGCCCTTTCTGAACCGACCGATTATATCACACAATAATTACTATAAGAGAGGGTGAAAGGACTTACGAATTTTACCGGGAAAGGTATTTTCACATACTTTCCATGGTTCTTTTATACATCACAATTGACATGGGACCGACGACTTTATTTCAACTCCGAAGGAAGTTGTACTATGGATTTTTATCGCTCAAGAAAAATATGTCAACCCATACCTAGGTTTGAACCCACGAACATTGGGTCCTGAGGCGAGCACTTAACTCTAAGATCACAAAGTTCGACAGCTTTGGAAAGGCCGGGGCAAAATTAGATTTGTGACATCTCTAACACATGTACAAGACAATTTGATCAGTAGTTGTTTTGATATAAAATAAAGAACTAATTGGTTTCCTCAAGGGATGAGAGTATGTGAGAGTATGGAGGGGGGCTGGCAGTCCCCAAGACCTCCCCCTCCTTTCCCCTATTCCTATACCCCTATACTAATACACCATAGCTCTGTGTGCATGTTTACATAGGTGTACACAGTGTAACAAGAACAATGGACACAAATTCAGATATAGTAATTTATAGTTCATTAAGTGTTTTATACTGTCACTAGCAATACTTATATCATGTCAAACCTCAACATTTGACATATTTTATAAAACGGTAGAGCCTCGAAAATCTGAGGTTATAATAAATCCAAGCCAGTCAATACTATTTTTTTTAATATATAGTTGCATATTTCAACATATGAGGAGGGATTTGTTGATCGTGTGCTTTCAAG
This sequence comes from Timema californicum, assembly GCA_902141385.1. Classification (NCBI taxonomy): domain Eukaryota; kingdom Metazoa; phylum Arthropoda; class Insecta; order Phasmatodea; family Timematidae; genus Timema; species Timema californicum. Next base: position 100,656 of record CABFOW010000718.1, on the reverse strand, counting down.
AATATCTCCCTTCTCCTGTCCCTTGGGATGTCTAAAAATAGAATAGTAAAGTTACAACTTCAATTCCATAACAATGACATGTGTGTTGAATGTGTTTGTTTTATTTACCGAGTCTCTTCATATTGTACAGACATTGTATCATGTGTATTAACTAGTTTTTTGTTAATTATGTTTGTCTGTTTTGTTTATTGTGTTGTAACTTTTATTTAAATATTCTTTAACTCTAAACTAGCCTTCTTTTCTAATTTTCCCCATGTTATTCCGTACAAACCGAATTTTGGGTAATCCGGGGTAGTTTCGGTTCCACCCACTTCCAATGTATCAAGAATTTATTGTAGTGGCCCGTGGCTATGTCTCTCGCAAGGCGCTTTCAACCTACCAACCTAACTACAGCTTATCATTTGATTTGGTGTGTTTTGATACTTTATGCTGACACAAGGAGATTGAGATTCTTGACTGGTTTATAATGCAAAGCTGTGAATTTATGAAGTTAATAGAACACCAACACTTTGTGGATAAGAATTTGTACTGGTTCTTGAAATGACATCCTGGAATTTGAAAAATATATATATATATATATTAGTTTTTCAATTTTTGAATTAGTATTAGTTTTAGAGTTTATTTGTTTGTGGCTTAGACCCAACATAATTATAAGACAAACTCGACAACCCGACCTGATACCATTAACTAAATGGATGAATGTTATAAATATTTTATCATAAACAAAAATGTTAACATGTTATTATTTACTCTACAATTAATTTATGTTTCATATTTCTCTTATTTAGGTGTATGCCCCACCACCCACTAACATTTGAATTTGAGATTGAGAATTTTTTGGTAAAATAAAGATTTGGATTCGCAAACAGTGGATTTGACCCGACTCTACTAACAATAATTATAAAATATGTTTATCATTGAATAAAACTGTTTTGGAAATATTTAACATAGTCCTAAGTGTTATTAAAGTGAATCAAATCTGTTAACGCTCATAATACTTTCCTTTACCTTGGACAAGAAAGCTGTGCTTTAATAATTGTCAAGTTTGAAAAGGTGTGATAGTCATGATAAATTATTCATTTATTTGTATATATAAGCTACATTTTGATTTGTCTACCACCATTATTAATCTGTCAGTATTTCTAATATGTTTTGGTCCAAATAATTGTTAAGAGTGAAATCAATATATTATAAATAAATCATGTAGTAAGAGCTGTTTTATTAACTAATGCTTCATGTTCAGAAGAGTGAAAACCTTATCAATAAATTTACATGAAAAGTAATTCTCCCATTTATAGTTTAAATGTATATAATTTTTAAGTCATATTATGTGTTGTTTGATAGTCATAATTGCACTTTATAGAAACAGCCTTGTTCCACGAAATCATAACATTACTAGACACTAAACACTGTATCTACAGGAAACACTGATGCTCTTCATTGTTGCCAACCAAACATGTCTTACATAAATTTTCCTGGTACTTATAACATACCTAGAGTAGCCCCATGGCTTCTTTGGTGCTGACTGACAGCTCACAGCTGACTTTTGACAGTCAACATTTAGATATATACCTAAATTTTGGCTCTCAGAAGTGACAGCTGCTAAACATTTGTTTTTTCAGATCATATGGTTAGGCGTAGGGATACATAATTTGGTTTGGTAACTTTTCAAAGCTGTGAGTCAGTACCAAAGAAGCCGTGGGGCTACTGTACCTATAATATGTTAGAAGCACTCTTGTAATGTCAGTGTTACTCATTATTAGACATGGTCAAAGGTTTATTAAGTTATTCTCTTCGAGTTGCATCCACGCTTTATGCCATCGTGAATGTTAGTGGTCGAGGGTTTCACAACACACCTCACAAGGCGACCAGGACCTGGCAGTACCACCAACCTAGTCTAACGAAGTAAAGTTAACTACAAATATATTTAGTCTTGTTCAAACTATAGTAATAAAAGGAAGTTTACCTCAGAGATTTGCTTGTTACTTTCTGCTTGGCTATCTTGTTTGGGTAAAATTACTTCTTGAGATTTGTATTTTTGTAGCTCAGCTGAAAACCAAATGGATGTCTATACAACACATTATTAATACAGGAAAGTATGTATTGAATAGATAAAATACATTATATAAGTATGTAGAAACAATCATGTATGATATTCTAGTGGTGTTAATGCTAAACGATGTCACCTGAATAAGAACTCAAACCCTGGGCCTCAGGCTTTTCACATCGACTGCTTTTCCAACTAAGCTATTCAGGTTTTCATTTTGATAACTGTGTCACTGAGCTTTAAACTTGAAATAAAATAGTCTCTATCACAAATCTTAAAACTATTACAGTTCTTATGACAATTGCCTTAATCTTTTGTTCTAACAATGGCAAAACCTCAAAATAAATTTTAGTCCACAGGATAGGATTTCACCCTACAAACACTAAGTTGACATCAACATTTTGAAGTGTTCGCAAATGTGTTTTTACTTAACTAAATGTGTGATCTCTCCACAACAAATTTATCATGTTTATAAAAGGATATGTCACAACCAGTAGCGAGGCATCATGGTAGGCAGGATAAGCTCAGCTATCCCAAAAGGTTTTGAAAAAGTAGAGAAAACATCTGTTTACATAAAACAGATGTGAAATTGAAATTTTAATCATCATTTTTTAAAGCATAGTGAAATTGTAGCAAGTGTGTAATGTGAATGTGTCAGTTCCTTTTGGCAAGATAAGCTGATACCATCCTACCTTCCCACCTAACGCACCCAGAGAATCAAGCCTGCGAGGAGCTAGGAGGGTAATGTGAGCGCAACTGTTCATCACAGTCTCGGAAGGCAACCAGTAGGCTGGCTATCCCCGACTACGTTCTGATCATTCAGAGTGTTTTTCAAAGATTTATTTCAGTGTAGTTTGGTTTAGTTTTGTGATTGTAACTTGAATTTTATTATTTTATTGAGTTGTTTCAAATTTCGTATTATAAAATATATATATCAGACTATCAGTAATGTTTTAGGATTTACTGTATGTACCATAGAAGAAAAAAAAGGGGGGAAATGCTGTAAACATCATCAATGACTCTTTTGCTTCAGTTGAATTTTTGTTAAATAATTCTACTAAGGCTTTGTCTTTTGAATGAAAAGTGTATTTAAAAGGAAAAATATCAAGACCAAAATTAGATATTCCCCAGAAGGCAGAGCAAAAAAGATTTTATTATTTATTATTATTATTATTAGTAGTAGTAGTAGTAGTCTGCCAGTACTGTATTTTATGACTTCATAAAGATCCCATTTTCGACATTGTTAAGTGTGCGCCTCTATGAGTGTTCATGACTCAGCTCACCCTCCTCACACTTCGCCACTGGTAACAGCATATGATCACAGATAAAGTGTTCTCACTGTTGATGCATATGAGTTGTTTCTCTAGTGCTGCTGTTTCTTTCTTTTGACTGTCCTCAAGAATACTGAAGTTATCCATGGCTGACTGGACCTTGGTGCCCACCTCTTGGGCCGCCACCACTTGTCGTTCCAGCAGACGATGATCTTCTAGAAGCTTTTGAATGTTCCTATCACACACAATACCACTATCACCACCAATGACGAACAGAAACAAAAATAATGGTCATGCAAATACAAAGCTAATGGAACCTGAGATCTTTGCCTGAATGGCATTGTCCTAGTGCTACTAGGCCCTCCAAGGGGTACATGTTCGAACCCTGGGTGAATAATGAATTATTCTATTTAACAGGTGGGATAGGAATGGCTCAACATCCCTTACAATCAAAATATATAAAACCAGTGGCAGCTCATGTATAGGCACTGCGGAACTGCTACACCCCCTATTTACACTTGATATTATCGATAACATTTAATATAATGAGTCCTTTTTTCTTTAATTCTTTATTTATTTTTGTAGTACAATATATATTCCTTAAGCTTAATGACAGTACTTCAGTAGCCATCCCCCAGTTTATGAAAAATATACAAAAATCTTTGTATGGATTGTGCGCCTCACAGTACCAATGACGTGGTGTTTGACTGTTGTGTGCATGTGCGCATAGGAGGCGAGTGGGGAGGAAGGCGGGACTGCCAGGTAGAGAGAGCACTGTTGTTCTCGCAGTGCTGGCTCTGTCATGATGGTGGAAGGAAGTTTTTTTTTTACTCAGCGTGTGTTGTGCTTAAAAACCGTGTACCATATTCTTGAATGTGATAAAGTGTATAAGAGTGTAGAATTAGATTATTTTTCTGCTTCCAGATATTCTATTTTATTCATTTTTTTTATTTAACAGAAAGACTAAATGCGCTTGCAGTACTTTCAATGGAGAAAAATTTCTCAATTGTCATCCAGAGATCAAGGAGAAGATTATTGAACTTTTTGTGCACATTAAAACAAGAAGAATGGATTTCATTTTTAAATGAATAAGGGGTTTGGGCTCTAATCTCTTATAGATTGGTGTTAATCTTGTGATATAATGTCGAAGCAAGTTCAGTGTGAGCTCCTTTAAGGGTAGGCTCACGAACTAATAACTCCACTTGGCATAAGTGTCTTTTAGACCAAAATAAAAAAAATAATGTGAAATTTGAACTTATTATGGGAACAAACATTATGTTTCCTGAATGATATATTTTAATTAAAAATGCAATAATACAGAGAGAGAGAGAGAGGGAGAGGGTTGACATGATTTCCAAACAATCGCAATGGTAGTGACCTCTTGACCTCATCCAAGCCAGTTCTTGTCTTCGCTTGCAGACTGATGGAGTTGTTCTGTAGCTCTTGTTGGCAGCGCAGGTGAACTTCCTGTTCCTCGACCGACCTCTGGAGCTTGGTGTTCTCCAGCTTAAAAGTAACATATCCAGTCTGATGACAACAGTCTTAAGGTGGAAAATATGCATAAGGAGAATTGTACCAACATTTTTCTGGCTTGAAAGTCTCCCTGATGCTCAAGAAAAGCAAAATATATGTATTTATTATCTCTGTGTTTTACTACCTGTACAGAAAATATGGATTATTTGATAATTACTCTAGTGGGATATGGACGAGGAAGGAAGCATTTTAGAGGTAATATATTCGCATTTGCGTGGATATAGGGTGTAAAACTATTTAGGGGGACCCACCCTCAGTACACCTAACTGGGATCTGAACATTAATCTCCCCGTCATCAGCAGGCCAGTCTAACACGAAAGAGATGCCTTAGTCCAGGGTGGTCCAACGTTTTTCAACCCGAGGGCCAAATCTGGTTATTAGTTTGCACTGCGGGCCGAGGATATATTTAATAATCCCACTAACTTAATACAGGCCTACAAACAACACTTAGTAAACAGCTATGTTCAATACATAAAATTAAATTGTATTTTAGGTTGGTAGAGTCTTTCCAATTTTACTGCCAATAAATAAATGCATGGTAAAATGCAATCATGAGCTTTTTAAATACATATTTTTTATTCAAAACATCAGCTATTTCACATCTTCCACCGAGGTTTCCCTTTAATTTTCCTCCGGGATACTGTGAAGGCCATATTTTCAGTGAGCGCTGGCCGCATTAGGTTCGCGGGCCTCCAGTTGGATCACACCACCTTGGACCATTCGGTCACTGAAGAGGGTTCAAATAAATGGTCAAGGCAGCTGTTTACAATATTTTTCTATAGTTCATTTGACATGGTGGTTAAGACTCAATCTAGATATAGTTGAGGAGGATAACTTGGATAAAATACTTGTTAGTGTGTAGAAAGGGTTAAAAAAACTGCCCTTATTGCACCTAGTCAAAATGAAAATCCTGATCTCCCCATCAATGACACCCAAGTACAAGGTGAGTCTGAGTCCATTCAGCCACTAATAGATCTGTTCATAATCTACTCATGTGAGTGACATTAATCATCAGGTTAATGCTGTCGATATTTAGAACCAGGGAATCTTCGTGTATTTATCGGGTAGGGTGAACTGAGATGATGGGTAAAATTTGTACATAAAATTGCTTAACATATGCACTATAGCTTCATTTTAATTAACTATATTATGTGATCAAACAATCTAAGACAATAGTTTGTACTACCAATGGAAGGAAGATTAGGGTTTTAATCGTTGTTGATTGTATTGAGGCTTGTTTTTCCTAGATCGTTTTACACTCTCTTTCCATACAAATGCGAGTACACTTTCTTTAAATTAAGTCTTCATTCCTAACACATTAACATAATTAGAAAACACACATACAACTCGGACAGGTAGTGAGATACGGAGACAAAAGGAACTAATGTTTTATATTGAGGGGTTTCAAGAGGAGGGTTAGCTAGAAGGACCATACTCACTTTGGATTCATTCATAACTAGAATATTTGAGATGATAGTCACCCTAGTTTAAAGGCTTGGGAAGAACAGTTAAGTAAGAAAGTAGATAGCTTTTCTTTGATAAGGAAGCTTGGTTTCATTCAAATTCAATCTAATAATAGTGCAGCCCCCTAGAATTCCCTTATTCTATGGTTCAAGTCGTTCACATCCATTTATGGCACAAATGCATAAGACTTGACAATCTCCATCACCTGCAAGTTATGTAGTTGTTCCTTTAGAGCATCTCTCTCCCTGGTCGCAGACTCGAGCTGAACACGGTACTGGGACGCTGAACCTTTAATAGATGCTCTCTCTTCTTCCCAGCGTCTGTTTGTCTTCACAGCTAGATCCAGTTGCATGTGCGTCGCTTGAGCGTCCCGACGCTCTCTGTCTAAAGACCGCTCCATGTCGTGGCGCGCCATCACGGCCAACTGAAGCTCAGCGCGAGTGTCAACTAGAAGAGTCTGAACATAAACTAATACATCAGTACAAATCCTCAACAAATAACGTAGTCCTGTTTAATTAAGTAACTAAATTTTTCATATTTTTTTTTTGTTCATACATTATTTGTATCCTACTATTAATTTGATTTCTCCAAATATTTGCATGAATGGGCAAGGTAGAGTTTAAAGGAAATGTACCTGCATATGTGTGAGAAACAATTTATGAAAACAATACAACTCTAACCTTACTGTCACCATCAAACCACCACGTGCCCAAGGATTCGAGTTATTCTCCTTTTACAATTCAGTGTAATAGAAAGTGTATAAAGCTGTAGGGAAGACTTGAATAGTTAATAACAATAGTACTCAGTGGTGTATCCATGGGATAGTGAAAGGGGGTTTTAGGGTCTTCGTCTCTAACTCTAAGTCTCCTTAAAAAAAGATTTGTAGATTGGATGCCTTTAGCTTTAAAAGCTATTTAAAAGGGGTAACTTTCATTGTGATTTAAGTTATTTTGCTCTTTTATTTATCAATGTTTTTGTATATTTTTACTAGTATGGAGTTACTCAAAAGTAGTCAATCAATAGTTAAGACTTAGTATAACCTTATATATAACCCAAGGGGGTAGTAATACTCAGTGCTAAGTATTAACATAGTATGAACCCCCACACCTAGTCCAGCCTCTCAAATAAATAGAGCGTATTTATAGACAAATCTTGTAAGAGTGCTCACTGGGGGGGCTATAGGGAGACTTTCGATTTTTCCAGCCCCTCCTGTGCCTACACTATTGCAACAATTCTAGTTCAGATCTATATATCTTCACTTAAGTCCTTGCCCCGGGTTTCAAGGGGGGAAAAACCCTCGGGAAGTAAGTAACAAAGTGAATAGTAGTCCAGTTTCCTATTTAATTAGCTGTGAGCCAGGCTCTTAAAGTAATTAATATTAAGTGCACCTTCATTAGTAGGCGTTAAGAATGCCAACCAATTTTGATCATTTCTTCCCCCAACTCCGTATACACAATTGTAATTCAAACTCTGGTAGGGGTAGATTTTGTTTTCCCGTGCTCATCTTACTACCTGTGCATATTAGCCAGGAAGGTAAGGAAGGTAATAATCAGATTAAGTCCGATCTCATTCTATTAGAGGAAAATTTAGGAAAACATTAAGGAAAGACTACCTCGGTATACCCAACTAGGTTTCAGGCTTCGACAGGTGAACAAGATGAGACTGACGCCTTTGTCTACATGACCAGCAGCGAGGTTGTTAATATCACACATTATCGACCCTTGAGTCTAGGAAAGGTGTCGACAAGTGATCGAGCAGTCAATTTAGCAGCAATTTTCCTTTGTTCATGTTATAAAACTACATCTTCATTTAAAGTCGATCTTTGAGTATTCTAAACCCTCAAATATATAAAGTACTTTCAAATAATATGTACGTGTAACCAAAATAGCTGTAATTGATCATAGTTGGCAAAATTGTTTGAAAATAAAATGGTTTTATATGAAAATATACATTTCATTTATTCTTTATCTTTTTCTAGAAAAGTGGGGGGGGGGAACAAAAGTATTCAAGGAAGGTTGATTTTAAGGAATAAGATGTATGGACCCCCACAAAAAAAGAAGTACAAGTATAGTGGAGGAACAATCGGTGATTATGGGACCTCTTATAAGTTCTTAAGTCGATCGAGCTATAGTTTAGTTGCACTATTGCTAGTAAAACCTCTCACCCTCTTGAGCCGCAGTTCCTCGATGACCTCCCGGAAGTTCCTCTCGAAGCAGAACCAGTCCAGCTGTTGGGGCTTCCTACCCTCCTCGCTGTGACTCTGTTCGCTCTCCATCCTAACCTCTGCAATAAAAGTATATAATAATTGCTTCACTCGCTCTCAATAATGCTCAAAGCTAATGGTCCCTGGCTCAATCCCTAGCGGTGTGTGTGACTGACAAATTTATCATTATCATATATTAATTGATGACCACCATGGAAGTGGGTAGTTTGTATATTCGATAGTTAGGTAAGTTTTTAAGACACTGATCATTTGGTTTATTAAGGTCACATTCCATGCAAGTAGTAATAAGACTAATAGCATTGGTCACATCAGACACAAATCCAGGAGACTATTAATGGGAATTAGGATTTTTTAGTTTGCTGCAAATCAAAACTGAACATTGTAGCAGATTCACTGTGTCAGATGACCTACCATGAGCACATTCTGTCACCACGTCACAGGTAAATAAGCTGACAGCAGTTAAACCTTCTTATTAATATTTTCAATGTTAATACATTTGGTCATCTGAGCGAATAATGGAAATAGTAAGAATAATGGCATGTCTAGGCTACATCAATCTGTAGCTCATTTTGTGGAAAGATTAGCCCGTACTAATGTACTGTGTCTAGGGGACGCCCGAATGTACTAATCATACATCCTTTCCACGGAGGCTCTTTCCTTTTGCCGATGAGATGAGTGGATGATAATAGTGAATATGTTGAGGTGGAGCCGATAAAGATCTTAACCTAACAAGCCTAACTCACCAAACCCTGGGTGCTATGGGAATTATCTCCCTTTCGAGAAAATTCCCTCGGTACCAGCTGGGAATCAAACCCGGAACCTTCAGGTCAGCAGCCAGAGGCTCTGATTACTATACCACGAGGCTGGTTATCATGGAAATCATATGTTGGTATACCCTGATTTTGATAGGAAGAACAGTATATGCTAGTTACTAAAGTTACTAAAACCATTTTAGTATATTCAAACATCAAGTCATGTTAAATGAAGCTGTCACTTTTAATATATATTATCAATTCATATATAGTAACACAAATAATAAAGAAGAATGTTAACAATGTTGGTCGCAAAGAAATATATTTGAATTTTCTAACACATTCTTCCAACCAAAATAAAAGTATAGGTGATTCAAGGAAAAACTGTGTTCTTGATCTACTGAAATTGACTTTATACATGCTAGGTTATATTAATACACTAATTTAATAATAATAGTTTGTGAGTTGTGGCTGAAAATGGTGGAGATCCACTTTTCTACTTTCTTCATCGCCACCTCTTAGCTTAAGTTAATAATAACTCTTGTGCTAACCATAACCACCATTTGTTAGCACTTTAAATATGCATACGTGTAGGCCTTGTTCACTACTTTGGACCTTGTTTAAGGGAAATATTCTTGGGGCCATTCGCTTCATAAGATGCCCGTCCACCAGTCAGAGAGTTTGGGTTGAATCCAGATGTGATCAAAAGTGTAGTCTTAATGTGGTGTTTGGATGGATTGAAGAAGAAGGAAGCACCGACTTTATTTTAGTGAAAATAAGGGTTTGTGGGAGAGAAGAGGAAAGAAGATGGGGTGTAAGGGTGGCAATGATTTTAACTGTTAAAGCAAGGACTCGGCGAAGGGAAAAGAGGGATGTTGAGTGGGATTTTTTTTTTTATTATTTTTTTTTTAGGGGGCTCTCATACATACGTTTTACGTCCACCTCGTATCACTTTTCTTTCAGTAATAAATACAATATAATTCAGTGAAAATGTGTCCACGTGTAGCGGGAGAGATCATTTAGAAAAAAACAAAACACCCTCAATATGCCTTATAGGAACCTAAGCCCCAACGAGACCAGTAAACCAGACTAGATGTGATATTTAGTCCTCCGGCGTGGGTGAGGTATTGTTTTAATTGTACTGTCTGGGAAAGGGGTGTTTGAACCAAGAACCCACTCTTCAATCTTGGATACGGTCAAATTGAATCATTTAATTGGTATTAAATAAAAGTCTTAACCCCTCCGTTGCTAACCAAATCCCTTTGTGTGCGAGGCCAATTGATCATCAAAATTCCGCAAGCTTCCCCTGCTCCGAACAGACTATATTAAATTTGAAGTAAGCCAATAAAGTGTTAAGCCCCATGTCTGTGGTGGAAATTGAATTATATGAACGACGTCGCAGACAATGTTCCCTTCATAAAAACGAACAGATAAACAATGTTCTCTTTGGCAACAATGGAAGATAACTTGGAATTACTAACAAAAATAAAAGTGCAATTATGGGGGTTTAACAGTTTTGAGCTCAAATTAAAGGATATAAAATAAACGAATTTGCTTAAATTATTTTCAATAAACAATATTAATATAAACATCAAACTTTGGCTTTTAAAATAATGTACAGTCTGTTGCATAAAATACAACATTTACACTGATTTTTGAAGGAATGAAACTTCGGAATAGTTCTTTTTTTTCTCTAATAATATGAGTTTGTTTGTTTGTCTGTCATGAGCATTGCACGATATCTACCGCACGCAAAGGTCTGAAATTTTAAAATTACTAGCCCCTGTACACAAACATGTATACCACAAAGCTGGAATTTTAAAATTTTGATTTGATTTTTTTAAATTAATCAAAAACTGGGTCGGAAGAAATAAAATGAAGAGATATTTTTCTGTCTGTTGGAAGCATCGCTGAGTATTTCTGCCAGCCCAGTAAACCTGGTCAGAATTGAAACCCTGACTCCTGGAATATTCGTACTTGTTATAATAACGAACAAACGTCTGTTTAGGTTAAATATATACCTGCAACTGACACTAACCTGTGGGCACGCAGACAAAGACGTAAGTATTGTGTATTTTGGTTGGTCATTGGTTGGGAGATTGGGGTTAGAATCTCGGCCAGATGTAATGAACCACTCTCATTACACGTAAATGCGGGTGCATTTCATCTAAGTCATATCCTCCTCATTCAACCCCATTAGATAAAATAAGACGAGTATTGGTGTATTTTTATTTATAAAAATAACCTATAGTAATATGATCCCCTACCCCCCTCCATTGACGGATTATGGTCTACATAAGAAACCCGTTAAAGGTTAATGAGGTTAAAATATAACGTTAAATTGTTTTATAGTAAGGTAATCACAAATTTCAAATCAAAGGATGGGGTGGGGGGGGAGGCGGGGATCACATTACACACCTTTTCCAGGACGACTTTTATATCTCAAGTCCCATAAAGACTCCATCAAATACATTTTAATTTAAATATGACAGAGTCAGAGACCTCCTCTAACCATAATATAAAGTACATTATAAAGGTATCATGATTGTCTAACAGATGGCAGCACTAACTCAATTCGGGCTAAACTTGGACTTTTCCCCTGTACCCTTCAAATGTAATATTATAATATTTTAGCGTCTTACTACCCGTTCGGGTTATACGCTTTAAGTACTAATTACTCTAAAGGATTAGGAATTGAGAAGGTTGAATCAGAGGAAGTGAACCCGCATTTGCGTGGAGGGAGAGTGGAAAACCATTTAGGAAAAACCACTCCCAATTCACCCGACCGAGATTCGAACCTCGATCTTCCCGTCCTCGGCAGTCGAGCTCGACACGACAAGCGCGTTAGCCAACTACGCCACCGAGGCGGGTCCCTTCAAATGTAAAATAAATTGATGATCAAAATAGTACCTAAGCTAATTTAACACCTCAAACCGGACAAGAGAGCTTGACGTTTAGTCCGCGTGCCCGCTAGTGCGGGAAGTTCTCTCCCGTTTGATAGATTGTGTCAACTTTGTCTTCTGGACGATGTTAAATATTTTGAGTACACATCCCCCCCCCCCTTCCCGCTCCGTTCTTTAAATGGTTGTCGAAGAAGCTATAAGAACGGTTCATTTAACTTTTCAATCATTATCACACACATTTAGGTTTCGTGAACCCAAACGGGTTGGAGTAATTTTTTTTACCGTTTTGTTTATGTATGTTTCAACAATGTAAATCCATATAATGTAAAGAATTAATAAATTGCTTATGAAAGAAAGAACGGTTCATTATATATATATATATATATATATAGGGCCTTTTGCGAGCAAAATTTATAACATTTCACTAGCAATTAATGTTGTTTAAGTATTCGAAAGTGACAGCTGCATATTACAGTACTTGGCGTATTAATGCGCGAAAGTTGATCTAATAGATATTCTTACGGAAATTGGACCGGACTAATTATCCAAGTTGACGATTCAAAATGGAAGTCATCTTGATTTTAAAAACGTAAATTAATTAAGCTAACCTGTTCATGTATACAATTCAATAGTGATAGTTTATAGTTTTTCATTACGTTATAATACAATTCCATAAACAATTAATAATATTTGTACTTGTCTCATAAACATAACTCTGTGTACTGTATCCAGTGATATTTCATACAATTTGAACATTATTCTACGAGAAAGGACAAGGGGATTTATAAATATAATACAAAGAACTTTATTTATTGACATTTGTGCTTTTCCAGCAAAATACATCAACATTTTTAATACCAATAGGCTAGGTTTTTTTTAATATGTACACATGTTAAGAAATATATTTTAAGTGAATAACAGCGTGTAAATTATAATATTATAAAACTAGGAATAAATCTAATTTTAAAAACTTCTCAACGTGTTTTATAAAAGAGAATTAATTAAAAACTGTTCCAAGTTTTTAAATAAGTACAAGTATAAAATACATAATTTTCTTAAAATATATTTATTACGGTTCCACTAATTTCCCCTTTGTTGCCTTAATGCGAGTAAAAACTTACTTTTTTTTAACTAAACAAGTAATTGTACAAACATTTTACAATTCTGTTAAATATAATAGTTACATCATTGAATTGTGCTGTTTGATGTTATTATTTCAACTTTAAAACGTAATATTTAAAACATTTTGGAGGAAATGACACATATTTTTGAATTACATAAATCCTTTCAAAAGTTATCTTCTGAAGTATCTAAGTGAAATCATGTGAAATTGACGTAGGTAAGAAAGTACTAATAAATAAAATATTGTATTTGTAACAGACATTTTGTAGGTTTCATAGGAAAATGTGATGTTTATGTGTGACTCACACATTGGTCACACGAACACCCGAAGCTCCGGGGTGGACGATGACGCCAGTAGACTGTGAGGTGCCTTGTCGGAAGGTACCCCCCGGTCGAAGGTGAGCAGAACCCCGGGCCATACAGGGTCAGACTCCCCGAACCCTCCCACGACAGAACGCCTCTTCCTCCTGCCGCTACCACTTTTCTTACTAAAAGTTTTATGATGAAAACTGAGGAACGCCCGTAATTCGTCGCTCATAATGAGTTCCTCGCGTCCATCCCCCCTCCCGCGGAAGTTATCTTCTGGCGAAGGACGATAGTGTTTGAGACTGTGTACCTTGCCATCTCTTAGAGCGTTGTCAGTGAACTGGTAGTTATCTATCACCTGGGATAACGGATGAAGGTGCGTGCCTCTCTGGTTCTGATTGAATGCCACGTCGTAGTTAGACGAACCTGTTAGAGAGGTTGGCAGTTGATTTTCCACGTCTTCGTAGTCGGGTAGATTGTGTGAGTCAAATCGTGCGGCGCTCTTCATGCAACTAGTAAGGTTGGGGTTCGAACAACGAGCGAAGACATCATTGTCGTTGTGAATCGGTGCAAGCGATGCTCTGTGCTGTATCCACCGTTCAAGTTCTCCGTAATCCTCTTCGTCAAACGATTCTGTTATACATATTTCAGGTACGTGTTTCAGGTTGTTAACCGCGTCGTTAGAGAACTCCGAGGTAACGCTCCTAAGTTCACTTTGGTCGTAGTACTTGTTGTGTTCTTTGTTTTGATCATCCGAAGAGTTTTCGCAAGATGAGACGATGTTGAGATTCTTCCTTATGTCATTAAAATCTTCACGCATCTCGTCACTAAAGTTTGTCGAAAAGAGCTGCCCGAGAAAGTCATCTGCGCTCATTGGTTCATCGCGTCTGTTGTTGTCTTTAATATCGCTTGAGAAATCTGACTCAAGTGTCTTGCGGCAACAATCTTTCAGCGAATTATTTTTGTTTCTTGGAGTCTTTTCTTGGCATGAGTTACCCAAAGAACCTTTTTTAAATTCATATGGAACTTCATATAAGCTCTGAGATAATAAGACTTGCGGCCCGAACTCATGAGGACAAACTTCTCTGTTCCTCGACCTATCGTTGACCTGCATCGCTGAACTGCCGTGACTATGTTTATCCACTGAGAAACAACGATGGTCGATGGTCTCAAGGGGATCCTCGTGGTCATTGGGGAACCCAGCCATGGTCCTTCGGCCACGGGAGATTATGAAAGGCTTCAGTTTGTTGTACCCATGACACGAGACGACCCACTTGTCGAGACGCGACATCAAATGATCTTTCTCACTGGACAACCAAACGAGATGTCTGTCTTTCAGAAGAGACATGAGAAGTTTTTTTTTGGCACGCTGGAAGGACCACAGCAGCAAAAACAATATTTCTCAACAAATCAAAGCGACACAAGTTGTTACAGAAATAGTTAAAAATGTTAATTATTCCCAAGATAATTTCAATGGAAGAGGTTGTATGAATATAATTTCCAAAGCTAATTAGAATAAAATATATCTATTTAAATATAAAAAAATTTCTTGTTTAGATCATTACAAAAACCAGCACGAATACTTTTTTTTTAAATCTATGTGATCACGGACAAACAAGTGAAAAACGCAGCCGAACAAACTATCACTGTGCACTTAGTCGCCATCGTGTGGCAACTGCCCTCTATAGTTGTGCTGATTATTTATTTATATGGAAGCGCTGAGGCTGACCTTTACCATCGCTTGATCCTGTTACGATGCCATTCTCAGGCTTCACCTCCAGACAGGAATCTTGTTATAGGGCTTACATCGCTAATGCGTCGTTACGCTCATATCTAGGGGGCTACATCTTGTCTGTAATGCTGCTCACGGCATCAGGGGGACGAATTTGAAGAAACTGAACCAACATTTACTTTTTATTCTATGACTAGAGTCCTGCTACCCATCCAAGTTATCCGCGTTTAACTATTAGGATGTTAGAGTTCAGAGAAAGTGTACCCTCATTTGTGTGGAGGGAGAATGGTAATCCTTATTTTTTAAATCACTTCGGTACACCCGACTGATATTATAACCCTGTCCTCCTCATAAGCAAACAAGATATGAGAAGACTTACATCTTTGTCCGCATGCCCACAGGTGCAAGTGGCAACTTTACAATTGAAATATGATAGGAAACTTCAATAGGGGAAAAGATAGTCGACTTTTGTTAGGCTCTTATCGCAACCTGTTTAAACAGGGACAGTCGCACATTTTGATGGTTTAATGGGATGTGTCTTGGACTTCAATAAATTCATTTGTGATCAATTTTCGGAAAGCTAGAGTATTTTATAATGACCATGTAATGAGGATAGAAAGATTTATTCTGCTTCTAAAAAGGTAAAGTAATTATTAAATAATTCAGGTAAAGCTTGGGTAGGTCAGAGAGATTACAAATTGAGATTTGCTGTAGCTCAAAGAACATAATTTCGATCCTTTTCATTCTATATCAAATTATAATCCGTGCCGTGTTTACGTATTTTGGGGACTGAGGGTGGCATACATTTGGGGCCTCCCCATAAACCCATGTATTTTTTTTTGTATAACCGTGTCTTACTACCTGTTTAGATTATACGCATGTACACTAATTACGCTAATGAATTTGGGATGAGGACGTTTGAATTTAGAGGAAATATACCCGCATTAGCGATGATGGTGAAGAGAAAACCACCCTCATTACACCCGACTGGGATTCGAACCACGATCTCCTTGTAATCGGCAGTCTAGTCTATTGCGAGAGTAGCGCCTTATACCACGCGGCCACCAAAGCAGGTCCATCTAAATTACATCATGGCGTGTCTGAGGAAAGGTAAAGATTAATCAAGTGTTTAATTCTACACAACTGTTATAGTAAAAAAGTTAAAGCAAGTAGTCTACATAAAAAAAGACTTCGTGAAAACGCTCGTTATAATCCAAACTTTCCTTGCAGCAAACATAATGTCAATAATGTCTTTGAAGTCGATTTTATCAAGTATATCACTTCCTATGCTGAGTAAGGAACGGTATATTTGACGATCTTGGATAGTAATTGTACGGAGCTGGTTTTTGTTTTTTTAACTTCATTTTTGAAAATGGCCTTTCCCCACTACAGTTCGGACACCATTACTGCTAAATATATTCTTAAAAGTATTTCAACATTGGAAAAGGTGGACTACCAACACGCCCTCCCCTCGGTAAAAAAAATTCCGTCCGGAATAAATGTGCCTCCACCTAAAAACATTTCAAATCATAATGATATTATCAAATATGAAGCTGAAAGATGGCTTTAGATCAAACTCCAAATGACTTCTAGATGCATTCAATTTTCAAAAATATGCCGTAGAAGACCACTTTAAATAGCTCTTAGAGGCATCTATCAGATAAAATCAGTCGAGGAGCATTCTTCTCATCTTCTAGAGCTATCCAAAATTCAAAAAAAAATTAGGGGGGCACCCCTCCAAATACCTTATAGATACTTATCATTTTGAAGAATTTTCACGCGTGGACCACTCTAAATAGTTTCTCAAAACATTCAATTTTCAAATATTTGTTGGCGGAAGATCACTTCAAATATATTTTTGAAGCATCGAATTTTCCAAAATTTCCAGAAGAGAACCATTCAAAATATAGTTTCTAAGAAGATCCCAATTTTAAAATATTGCAAATAGTTTCTATATTCCTCTAGTTTTCGAGAAAATATTCGTACGAGGAGCAATCTAAATAGTTTCTAGAAGCATCCAAACTATAAAAAACAAACTTGGGGAAGACTTTTTTAAATAACTTTTAGAAAATCTTGGCGATGACTATTTAAAATAGCTTCTATAGGCATTAAAATTTCAAAAATATATCTAAGATTACTCCAAATAACTTGTAGGCCCATCAAAATTTCAAAACAATTTGGTGGAATGACTTCTTTCTTACTTAAAAAAAAAGTCTCCCCTCTATATGTAATTCAGACCTAGTGATATTCTCGAATATAAAGCTGAAAAACTTGAATACAACCGCAAATCCTCAGCGCTTTCAGAATCTATCTGTGAAGCATTGGGCCTGAAATGGGGTCTAGAATTTCTTAGATCAACAGCAGGGGGGTTCATTGCGCTAACCACATGACACCCTTTATCCGCAAAAGTTGACACTATCGTCACTAACAGGGGCGGCTGCTCGGTCACTAAAGCTCACTTGCGGGCTTACTCCATATTTTTATTTCATGTCAGAACAATGTAAGGTGCCCATTATTTTAATACACAGACTCTACCATAACCGCCGAGAGCTTACAAAATCCTTTGCATTATGTTGATCGAATGAGAAAGACCCGAGTAAAAATAGCATCGCCACGAGATGAATACGAATTATATCTGTCAAAAAAAGGGGGGAGAAAAACTGGTTATATTTTTTTACTATTCATTGATTACTTCAACGCTACGCCCTATAGAAAGCCTATGACGTCACGATTCGTTGAAAGATAAAAGGCTGCCGCAAGGGATGAGGTGCAGGCACTCGAACTCAAGTGCTCGTAGTCGGCGAACTCGTCAGATCTGCTCAGCAACGAAATAAGGTAACTATTTGATATAAAGAATAAGGTAGAATTTAGGGAATGTGTACCCAAATTTGTGCGGAAGGAGAGTAGGAAACTATTTAAGATTTAAAAAACCTTAGTATACCCATTCGGGATTATATCTCAGTCACCAGAAAATCAGACTAAATGAGACTAACGCCTCAGCCACGTATCCACTGGTGCGGATGATATAAGGTATTCATCAAATATAAGCACCTACATCAAACACCACGGACGGGCAGGTCAGGGTTTAAATTCCGGCAGGGTGGGATGAGGCTATTTAAGGCCCGTTGACACGGTGTTAGTTGACTAATGCAAGTACACTAATGTGGCTGCGCGCGCACAGCAGGGGAAGGGGGTAATAGAGGATAAAGGCCCGTTGACACGGTATTAGTTGACTAATGTAAGTACACTAATGTGGCTGCGCGCGCACAACTTTCATTAGTTGACCAATGCAAGTACACTAATTTGGCTGCGCGCGCACAGCTTGCACCGTGTAAACAGACAAGCAAGCTACTAACATGCAAGTCCACTTGTAACTGAAAAGGTTGGTCACCTTCCAACTTACTAATGCAAGTAGACAATTCAAAATGGTGGCAACTAAAAATTGTGTGTGAGGGGACGACACTTATTTGTGGAATGTTATGAAAAGGATGAGTTTTTGTGGAATTTTAAGCACCGGATTTATAGAGATAAGAATGCGAGGGATATTGCACTGGAGAATATTTGTAAAGTGATATCAGGCGTACATATTCTCAAGAAGCGTCCAAAATAAAATGTTACGTAAATATTGTAAATGTGCTTCTTGAGAGAGGTTATTTAATATCGGTAAATAATTCATCAAATTATTATTTCCTACCAATTAACATGGCATGTGTAATTTTTTTTAATATACAATAAAAAATAATAAAACATTGTAGTACCGTGATTAGTTCCGGCAACATAATATTCGTGTTATCGGCAAGTAAGGTATGAATGTCTGGTGATTTTTACACTAAATCACCGGCAAGTTTTCCAATCTACGTATTTGACACTTGAACGAATGTTTATAAGTTTTAATCAATAATGTTCAGCCCGTACATACACTTCTAACACTTTGTAGTAATGCTTTGGCAACTTGAGTAGATACGCAACATAATATTATTGTCTCATAGCAAACCAGATAGTTTATATCTAAACTAATCTACAAATTAATTCAGGCCTATTATTATTTTTAAAAAATATTTTAGGCCTACCTAGAATTTAACAATATATTTTACCCGCCTCGGTGGCGTAGTTGGCTAACGCGCTAGTCGTGTTGAGATCGACTGCTGAGGACGGGGAGATCGAGGTTCAAATCTCGGTTGGGTGAACTGGGGGTAGTTTTTCCTAAATGGTTTTCCACTCTCCCTCCACGCAAATGCGGGTTCGCTTCCTCTATTTCAACCTTCCCAATTCCTAATCCATTAGCGTAATTAGTACTTATAGCGTATAAACCGAACGGGTAGTAAGACGCGGTGCTAAATAATAATAATAATAATAACAATATATTTTGTTATTAGTATACCAACATTTAAAACAGGGTTGAAAAATCTTGGGTTGAACCTATTTAAAAAAATGCCCTACCGAGTTTGGTTTTCTTGGGATTTATTGACCTTATTTGAGTTTAATTTTATTTAACATGTATTCTAAATAAGTTAACAAATCAAGTAAAATAATTTAATAATTATTTGGGATCAACTAAAATATATTTTAATGTATTAAGGAACTAAGAAATAGGAGACACACTAATCACTAACTTTTTTATGTTGTCTATATAAAACAATTTTTTTAAATAGGTCAACTAATTATGATAAGTTGCATTTATTGAAAAATTGTAATTTATGTGGCCACCCATACTTATTCTAAATTGACTCTTACTTGCTCCTAACACATAAGCGTAATTAGTATATGCGTATAAATTACCCGAACGCGAAATGAGACGCAGTGATAAAAAAAAAGGGCTCCAATAGAGAGACCAGTTATCACCACTCTTCATTTTCAGCCATGTTTTTATAAGCGCTACTAATACAAGTGAAAAATGCGTGTCAACACAACTAACATGTTAGTAAGCTAATACCACTAAACTTGCATTAGTCCACTAACACCGTGTCAACACAACTAGCATGTTAGTAAACTAATACCACTAAACTTGCATTAGTCCACTAACACCGTGTCAACACAACGAACATGTTAGTAAACTAATACCACTAAACTTGCATTAGTCCACTAACACCGTGTCAACGGGCCTTTAGCTCTCTACACAAATGCAGGCACAATTATTAATAAAATTCCCCAACTTATATCAATTTTATAATATTACCATCTAACAATATCCAAGATATGTGTGTTGAAAAACTCGTATGGACAGAGTCAATAATGAATGGCTGTTTGTTGAAGGAGTGTGGTTCAAAAGGGAATCCAACAGATCAATGTGAATGAAGCGTCTAAAGCCTTGTTCCCACGACCTGGCGAACTGCTCGTGGTTTGTAGATTTACGAGCCCAGCCTTTCCCTCGGCACGTGGTCTACTCTACTCGTGTAGCGGACGGGAGTACAGATTTGACTAGTTATTTCACAGGCCTTTGATGTTTCAAGCATTTACCGACAATTCATGGGAATGCTCGAGCCGAATCCGTCTGAACACGCGCCGTGCGAACGGGCCTGTTGAGAGGATGAGTGTGGATCGAGTGACGAAGCAGATATATGAAGGTAGAGTGTGTGGATCAAAAGGAAGGGGTGGGCCATTTAAGACGTGGCTAAATATTGTAGACGAATGTGTGAAAAAGAGAAACATTAATAAGAGTTTTAAGAATAAAAGAGCATGTATATCTCTGTGTATGTATGTTGTTGAAGCGAAGGAAGTATGCAAGGATAGGTAAGGGTGGAGAAAGTTATTGAGTATGGATTAAGTACGAGTTGTTATTTTTTTTAGCAACATGCACCGTTTCTTGCCTACCGCATAAGGGGACTAAATGGTGTGATTCGGTATGTATGTGACAACGTTCAATGCCTTATGTTAGGGACTTTTTGGTACTAACTTTACCCGGAGAGGTTTTTTATTTTTTATTTTTTACAAGAGCAAAAAAACAAGTTATATGTCAGATAATGGGATTGGCAGCTGTCACTTTTGATAGATAGATTTAACACCTATAAAACAACACTAATAGTCTAGGAAGATAATTGTTTAACGAAAAAAAAAAATGTTTGTATTTACTAAAGGCCAATTCTGTTTTTAATAAGTTCAAAGATAATAATTCTAACCACACAAACACACACAGGCATTATAGGTTTTCCTGTTGCGTAGGGAAAAAAACTAAGCTACTAATATTAATTAGTTTATTTTTAAAAATGCATTCAAATAAAGTCTTAATTCATTGTTAACATTACCATTACTTCAATACATAGTATACGCTAATTGAACGTTTGCGTGAAAATATTTTAATAGGTCCTTGTATTTACATCATTGTCTTTAAATTTGGTAATAATTACTTGATTAAAATGGTGCTATACCTTACCTAAAAAATGCCTTACCTAAAAAAATACCTTACCTTAAATGGTGCAATAGATTACCTACTACTTTTGTTAGGTTTAACTTTGCCGCTGTTTTTAAACAAATCTATTTTAAAGAGGTTAAAATAAAGTATAATTTGTAAACTACACGAACAATGAGTTATTATTTAAATTAAGA
The DNA here is from genome assembly GCA_902141385.1 of Timema californicum. Taxonomy (NCBI): domain Eukaryota; kingdom Metazoa; phylum Arthropoda; class Insecta; order Phasmatodea; family Timematidae; genus Timema; species Timema californicum. The sequence goes on along the minus strand of CABFOW010000718.1, from coordinate 78,759 downwards.
TAAAGGCTAAAAACTAAACAATTTTACCTTCTTGTCAGAACTTTACTAAACAGTATTATATAAAATACATTCGAAAATTTTACATTTGAACATCAAAAATGCATCTGAACATGACCAATCTGAATGATATAGATATAAAGCAAACAACATAATACAAGTAGGATAGCAACTTTTAAACTACATGTTGGTTCCTAGCCCGGCCACTTTAGGGCGTTTGCTTTTAACACACATTAATACAAAATTTAACCACACCTTTTTATTATCCTTTATGGCTAATTAGACATAATCTCAAGATGATAAATTATTTTGGAAAAAAAGATTGAGAAAATAAATAAATAACTACAGTCAAAAGTGTTTAGTTCTAAAATTAATTTATCGGTAGCAAATATATTAATTATATAACTAAAATTATGCTACAAAAGCTCTATAAGATAGATGATTAAGTTTGAATGTCATTGACTATAGCTTGGCGCACCTTAAAAAAAACAGTTGGTGTGTGCGTTAAGACAAGTGCTTAAGAATATAATCTATGCTATCTTATGTATAAGGTTATATTCTATATTTAACAACCCATGTGCGGTAAATCAATTATTTGAGCCGCTGTTGGATGTATATATACATGTTTTTGTTTTGCATCCGAACTTGCGTGTTTATACTATATTACCTATCTTAAATTAAGTTAAATAAAATATAGAGATAAATATATTTAGTTTTAATTCTAATAATTCTTTAATACTTGCATTATGATGACTTGACCCTTTTATAGCGGTTTAATAGAGGATTTTGTTGCCGAAAATTATAATTGGCTATGCTGTAATGTTAAGTCACATTAATAAATAAGATAATCCGAAAACAGCCTAGTAATGAAATGTGTGCAGCGCACACAACAATGGCCCAACTTTTATTTTATTTTATAAATACGGCCCAGGCTAAAGCCATGAATGACGGTTGTAATCGATGCATCGTGAGGCCTGCTATACATATAAGAATCGACTTTGTCTACGATTAATAAATAATCTAATCGAAGAACGTGAGAAGAGCAGTTCAATGTTGAGAACACTTCAAAGTGATTCAATTCTCTGAAATTAATTATCTAGCTCAACATCGTTATCGTAAAATCTGGAACTTATATCCATTAAAGGTATAAAACGTAATATTTCAAAGTACAACCTCACTCTTCGTTTTTGTTAGTATTATTTACTACAGTTAAAATTTGAATCCCAAAAGCAAAATTGATGTAAGATACGCCGCAAATAAACGTATTGATAGTATCGGTTTTAAACAGTATCGATTTTCAGAATTAATTTATGGTCATTAGAAAACCCAAATAATAGCAACCTTTTTGTATTAATTTTATTTTTATCGGAGAAAAATAAAATATTTACTTTTTAAAAATTTCTGGGAATAAATAAGCACATAGAATAGATTTACTACTTACTTCGTTGGCCGCATGGTTTAAGGCGTACCTCTCGTGTTATACCAGACTGTTGATGACCGGGAGGTTGGGGTTTGAATCCCGGCTGGGTGTACTGAAAGGAGTTTCCTTAAAATGGTTTTATATCTTTTTTCACGCAAATGTGGGTGCACTTAATCTAAATTCAATCTTCTTCATTATTAGCTCATTAGCATAATTATTACATATGTTTATAACCTGAACAAGTAGTTTAGTAAGTAAGACGCTGAGCTGAAAAAAGAAGGGTGGGGAAGTTTACTGTTTGGGTTATATTTTTTTATGAACAAACTGTAGAGAAGGGCAGAGATCGTTCGTGAACTAGATCTGGTAGTTCCATTTGAACTAGATCAAATAAGGAGGTGAACAAACTATACTTCATTCACGGGAGGAGTTTACCTCTGAAAGGTCTTTTTTCTTACCAATATCCTACTATATAATAGATTTCTGGTAGGGAAAAAAGTCCTTTCCCAGGTAAACTCCTCCCGTGAATGAACTAGTTCTACTAGTTCAGTTGGAGGAATAGTTCTAATTTAACTATTAGTTCGCGAACTAAACATGTCTCACAGATGGCTCTGTCAGTTACTTAAGATTTTACGTCTCAGAAATGGTGTAAAGTTGGTCTGCGGTATTAGGAGACTATTCTTGTCCAAGAGGTATGACGACTATTTACCGTTTCTGGATTGGAAACGTTTGTTATTTTTTTATTATTTAGCACCGCGTTTTACTAACCGTTCGGGTTATACGCTTAACAACACTAGTTAATATTTACTTTATAATAACGTCCAAATGGTTTGAACCCTCCACAAATCACCCAAAAAGTATATTTATTTTATATAAACAAGGTTTCAATCCGTGTCCTCATTCATAACAATTATGAATATTTCAAAAGGCTATTTAAATTGAGAATTTAATGTAAATACTATCAATTAATATTTGTACGTGCTGGGGAATATTATTAGCAGCACAAAAATGTATAATGCATTACGCTCGTGTTAGATTGAATTGCAGGGGTTCGAAACACGGTCGAGAGTATTAAGAGTGTTTTTTTTCAACAACTTTTCCTTCCCTCCCTTAACACAAATCTGGTAACATATCCTTCAAAATTCTTCGTCCTCGTCCCTATTCCATTATAGTTTTTATGTACGTGCAAAACCCGGACGGGTACTTAGACGTAATTTATGATTAAATCGTCTTCTATACGTCCATAATGAGTGAAAGGGGAGTGGAAAAAAAAAACTTGCTTCATTGATCACACGCGGCCACAGCCAACAATGCCTTAAATGGTACTCGCCTCGGTGGCTGCGTGGTCTAACGCGCTACTCTCGCAGTAGACTAGACCGCCGATGACGGGGAGATCGATGTTCGAATCTTGGTCAGGTGTACTGAAGGGGGTATCCCAAAAATCGTTTTCCACTCTCTCTCTCTCCACGCAAATGTGGATACACTTCCTATAATCGTAACCTCCCTAATGCCTAAAACCATTAGCGTAATTAGCAAGGGCGTAGAAAGGTGGGGGTCCACAAATTTTTAAGTTTTTTTATTGTTACCACAGTTTTAATTGTATGCCACTAACCAAATATTACTTAATTATTATTTTAATATTATTATTATTATTATTATTATTATTATTACTAACACCGCGTCATACTACCCGTTTGGGTTATACGCACTTACGCTAATGTGTAATGGTAGAGTGATTGTGAGATGAAATGAAGAACCTGCAGTTTAACGTGGAATCCGAACCACGGTGAAGACCTGGCATTCCTCACATTCACAAGATGTATATTTTAATATTCACCATCAATATACACCTTGAAAAACTTCCGATTGTAAAATTAGCTCTGTCAATTTCATATACTGTATTGAAAAACAAAGGACGTTTATTGGAATTAATCGAATAATTGCTGTCCGATAAAATGAGCGTTCTGTGCCCTTTTTAATTAGTAGACTACATAAGCGTATAAACTGAGTGAGTAGTAGTAAGAGGCGATGCTAAAAAAACATAAATGTTCAGTGACAAATAGTTCGAGGTTAAATCTCGGATCTCAGCCGGGAGCGTTTGGGTGAAGTTTTTCATTTTATCCTCTCGCGAGTACGAGTATATTTTCTTTATTATTTTAAAAGCTACCCATGAAAGAAAGGAAAAGGAAGAGGGAATAAAAAAAAGTGAGAAAACTAATTTTAGTTCTTTGACTAGTTCATCTTCCGAGATCAATAGTTATTATTTAACAAGATATTTATCTTATTATGTCATAAAAGCAGACAGTAAGTATTCAGATAAACTTCAGCCTGCCCCCATCCCCAAATTTTGCTCTTTACATTGAAAACGTTTCATATATATAAGATGGTATCTGTACTATTTGAACGTAGCCCCATTGTGATACAATGAATGAACTAACTGAATGAGATATTATAATAAATAATACCTCTTGTATACTCTAGTCTCCTAGTTCTTCACAATGAATTTCGTCTAGAATAAGAAGAGCGAACGTGCTGGTTCGGTTCGGTCCGCAGAAATGTAAGTAAGTAAAATGTGCTGTGGAGCATTAGGAGGCTAGAAATAATCAGGAGGTAGTTTTTCTAATTTAATGCTCACCTAGGCATTAATTAATTAATTAATTAGATGGGCCTCAGAAACAGTAAAACTTATTGTGAAGTATTAGGAGAATAAGGGATACCAGAAAGTATTATTTTATATTCAAAGATATCATCCAAATAGTACAATTATTATCTGATAGTTGGCTCTATCATCTCAAAGTTTTCAATTTGAATGGTTAATAAAAAGAGTTTCAAACAAAAATTGAGAAAAGCTTGACATTTTTGGCTTATCTTTACTTTTTTTAAATCAATATTTAAAATTCAATTTTAACTACTGGTATATTTTTAATTGGTAGCTAAATAGAGTATATTTTTAGTGTATCAAATTTATCTATTTAAAAATTATACATACAATTTAGGCTACCGATCAATTTTAATTATTTATGCCTTAATCCTTCCATTGGATTAAAATCTATCCATATGCAACACAACAATATTAAGTAATAGCCAAGAAGGTATTTAAAAAATAAATTCTCGAATGATTCTTTCTATATAGCAAATTCCATTCACTGCACTTTTGTGCACCTAAAATGCATGCTAGCACTGACACTGACTTTTTCCAGTGTACTTTCAGATAGCTCTCGATGTTGGTGATTAAAATCCACCATTAGTTGATTGTCTCAATAAACAAACTTATTTTGAATTGAACTACTGTTGTCTATATGCATTAGCAAATTTAAAGGTGTATGCACTTAAATACTAGGCCTATAGTATTTATTCTATGTTTCAAAGAAGGGCAAACATTTTACAGAACTCAGCTATATATATATATATATATATATATATATATATATATATATTTTTTTGTTTATTT
>CABFOW010000718.1:44427-73775 GCA_902141385.1 Timema californicum | reverse complement strand
TATATATATATATATGTATATATATATATATTTTGTTGTTAATTTCTACAAATCATTCCCACCTTTCCCTAAAAAAAACCCCAAAAACAATAGGTATTAGCTTATACAATTAATTATTTCTTAAAATTAATTTAACAATATTAGTGGTGGCTGTATTGGCTAGCAATGGTTTGAACAATGAGAAGGATTAATTTTAACTAAATGTACTAGCATTCACCCCTAAAGGATGTTTGGTAACCACAATGTTGGGAAACTATCTCAGCGTACTTGGTCAAAATTGAGAACCAGCCCTCTAGTTCATAATGTGCCACATTTTCTGTACCGTTACTTTTATCGATAACCAAACAATTCATAGTTACTCAACAAGAAATTTTATTTCAATCAGCTATGAATCAAAGTTCTGTAGTTTTTTTTTATCAATAAAAACTTATTCATTCACTAATTCATTCTTCACTCATATTTTAAAGCAGAGTTTGTGATAGACGTGAAGAAAATGTCAGCTACATATGAGTGATCAATTAAGATCGCGAGCTATCAGATATTGAAGCCACCTTCAAAGAATGTAGAGGTATTTTATTTTGTTTCAGGTCGAAGAATATCACAAATGGGGCACACAACTATCGCAGCAACGTTTCTTACTATTGTTATATACCTTTTAATTCAGCATCAAAGTCAGTGCTATGCACATGCCACATCATCCAACTCGGAAAGTGCAACGTCCAATGGTGTCAGCATAGGAGGCAGTCAAAGAGGGGCCAGAGGACGCTCCCTTCTATTAGCCTCACGTAGCTCTGGGCCCCAACAGTACATGAGAGCCCACCTGACCCCTATTGAATCCCCTGCTGATGTGATGAGTGATTTTCTAATCGATGATGAAGATGTTATTGATTTTAATAAAAGACAGTCTGATGACTATGGGCACATGAGGTTCGGAAAGAGAGGTGAACAGTTTGACGACTATGGTCATATGAGATTCGGCCGCAGTCTTGATTAAATTATCTCGTTACAATACTTTACCTTAACCATGATGACTGAGAATGATTTTTACAACAGGTTGTTTTCAGCAGCTAAACAATTTGCAAATACAGAGCTTTCACAGACAACTACTCATTTAACTAATTTTATCTGACTTTCCATAATACTTTAACAAAATTTGCTGATTAAGGTTTCAGTGTTCTTATATTTCCATTCGTTAAGTCAGAGGGATTTACATTTCATTTATGTACACAAATATCATAAAATAAAGTTTTCGAACTTTGTGGAAATACATGCAGGTTAACTTAAGACATGATTGGATTTTATATATGTATATAATCTGTGATTAAATACTTAATGTATCATAACTGTGGTATGATCATAGGTTTGAAAAATTCATACTCTGTATTTTAAGAGGAGAACTTTTAAGTTATTGAACTCAGAAATGAATTGTGAAAATATGTAGTTATTTTTAAAGAGAGTAAAAGTTTAATAATCATTAACAAATTGTTGACTTTATTATTATTATTATTATTATTATTATTATTATTATTATTATTATTATTATTATTAGCACCATGTCTTACTACTTGTTCAGGTTATACACACTTATGCTAATGCATAATGGTAGGGTGATTGTTAAACGAAATGGAGGGCCTACGGTTTAACGTAGGATCCGAACCACGGTTGAGGCCTGGCATTCCCCACATTCACAAGTTGTTATTATATTAATACACGTCTTGTCAGAGGTGAAGGAAGGGTTTGGTGATCGGATAAATCTTTGCCAGGACTGAGGATTGAACCCCGGACCCCCAGCATAGAGGTCTGACACCTTACCCCTAGACCGCCAGGTCACCTTGACTTTATTAAACCTATAAACTGAAAAAATTTACTAACATGATTATTTGTTTAGGAGCAAATTTTGATTTCAACTCAGGGTGTTTGCTTTGTTTTGCAATTTTTTTCTTTTCATAAAGAGAAAGTATTGTTTTAAGAACTCTCGATTGGAAAAGTTTTTTGCATTTGGTCTTCTTGTCTGTGCATTTCTGTTGATACTAAATAGCTGTGTTGATTTTACGAAAATTTAGGAATGTTTTCATCCTGTTTATATGTTGATGTAAAGACAAAAAAATAATGGTACTGCTGATGAGGTTTAACATGGAACTGTTGTGATTGCGCAGTGGCAAAACAGCATGTACATGCGCGTGGTCTAGTTCATGGACAAGCCAACACTAGCAGTAATGCAGGGGAGTAGTTAGGGTAGTAAGGGACTGTGTGGTGCTTACTGTCTTTTTAAAAACATTTTTACTCTATTGTGGTTGTTTTATGTAAGTTGATGGCATGGAAGTTAAAAGTGACATTAACTTTGTAGGTAAAGTGTGTGATAATGGTGTGAAGATTGGTGGGAGGAAAGTTATTCACAGTCAAGGAAGAGAAATTATATTTAATGTTTATACATTTCTGAAATCTGATCTTCAAACCTGAATTATATTCACTAATTCGAGTGCACAAACCAATATTTAATACAAATATGATAGAAAAACTATATTTCTAAAAAGAGTGTTACATTCATTGTAAACACTGCTATGAGCCTAGCGAAGGAAAAGTGTAACTCCATAACTAAACAGGATTGATTAGAGTGATGCACATGCACAAAGAAAATTGAAGAATACTTGAAATTGGAGCAAAGAATTGATGAAGTATCTGATAATATTATCATCAACTTGGAGGACGATTCATCAAATGACAGCTCCAACAAAAACACTTCAGTTGATGATAGCAATAATATAAGTGGCATGGAAGTTTTTGATATGTAAAACCTCACCAGGAGTAATTTACATTAATAAACAATCACAAAAAGTATATCCATTCAAAAATTCATTTAACTTTTTTAAAATTAAATTTCACCCATTTATTGAAGGTAAGTAGCAAAAAAGTATTAGTTTGTAGATGAAATGTTCCTAAAAATAAAAAAGTGGTGTTAATAATATTTTCATTATTAAAATGCACTCCCTTCCAATACATAAATGACATGGTTTATTTTCTTCAAAATTTGGAGTTTTTTAAAATATGTTTATTTTATCTTAATGCATATTTAATAGCTAGAAAAGCTAGTGGATGTACTTTTACATATTCAGACATTGACTCACGCGACCTGCAGCTGTCACTTTTGACAGATATTATCAATGCCTATAAAATAACAAATTTGGACATTGTTCGGATTCGTCTGACGCAGAGTACCTCGCACCCTTCGGTCAGCTGCCAAACTCTGTAAAGAGTAGAAAGGTGGTAATTTTAAGGGATGCCCCAAATTGCCAAGAAAACCAAGGGCATGCACATGTTAATAGCTTGTATGTGTAATATATATAAACAAAATTATATATATATACACACACACACATACAAATTAAGATTACTTTATAAAAGATGAATTTGACAATTTTAATAAATTTCGCTAATTTATATCCAGATAATGTATGGCAGTGAAAGTTTGAAGATACCGATACATGTATTCCAATAAATTTTGCAAGATCAATGAACCTCTATAAAGCTGGAACTCTATTATTTCAATTCCCAATAGTGATGAACTTCGGTGAAATAGTAATTTTTGTTGAATAGGTACTAGTGTATTTTCACAAGTGAACGGCTTTTAACGGATCAATATAATGCTATGGTTAATTAAAGTGTATCAAGAATTTTAATATAAATTTTCAGTTTGGGTTTAGACCTATATATTATTATTATTATTATTATTTAGCACCGCGTCTTACTACCCGTTCGGGTAATACGCTTTCAAGTACTAATTACGCAACTGAATTAGGAAAGTTGAATTAGAGGAAGTGAACCCACATTTGCGTGGAGGGAGAGTGGAAAACCGTTTAGGAAAAACTACCCCCAGTTCACCCGACCGAACCTTGATCTTCCCGTCCTCAGAAGTCGAACTCAACACGACTAGCGTGTTAGCTAACTACGCCACCGAGGCAGGTTAGACCTATATAAATTCTTATCATAAGTTTGGCTACATTAAAATAAAATAACTAAACTAAAAATATAAATAACATAACCATAACATTTCACAAATACCATTCAAGTTGTGTATTTTATTTAAATATATTTGACTATTTAGTCTTATAACATCATTCTTTACACATTTCCTCTATCTCTCTCTTGTTTTTATGGAGTTGTGGTGCACGTTTCACACCCCCTGCTGAGGAGATCTGATAGAATAAGACCTAGGCCGAGGGAATGAGTGACAATCTTCCAAAGGCAGCCAGTATCTCTTTGTCCAGTGGCAGCAATGTAAAGTGTGAACTGTATTCTTCTCGTCACTATAACTATTCCAGTTGTATAATATGTCCAAGCTAAATACCAACCATACAAATAAATTAATTTAAAGGTGTTAAACCTAAAAGTTAAACTGTTAATGTGGTTATTATTAAGTCAGTTTTCAATGAAAAGGAAAGGGGGACAGGGGTGAAAATAAAAATTATAGATCCTTATTACAAATTTTAAAAAAATATCGTGTGGACCTACATTTTACAAGTGTCCCCCAGTCCTGCATTTAGCTACATATTATGATAATGTCTGTTCATAGTATCCATGACTTACAATGGCCTTGAAGCCGGAGAAGGATAAGGTTGAATGTGAAAGGAAACACACCAGCATTATAAAATTATATTATAGGGTGTGACACACTCATAGTAAATCCAATGTTTTGTTTTGAATAACTAACTGGTATCATTCATACCTGATGTAAATATGGAATCAAAATAATTGTTAAACAGTAATTTAAGAAAATAACAGTTTATTAAACAAAAATGACCAGCAACTCAAATACACAAGTATAATAATATAACATTACAAATCAAATGAAAAACTATTTGTCATAAGATTAATTTTATATTTAAGAACTCCAGGTTATGCACTAGACTATATGTTAGTCCATATTTTTAGTAGAGTATTTTAGTCTAGTAGGGGATAATTTTATGCTATAAAGTATTAATTCAAAGTTTAAACTTATTCTTGGTGCTGTAGTTATTGTACTATTGCATTGTATTTTAATGCATTTATAAATGTTTAATAGGACATACACATATGCCTAACAAACATAAACAAAAAAACATCAAAAATAAAGCAAATATGAAATTAATAGACATATTCAAACAGTTTCTTATATTTTGTTCTCTTCACTCCAGGAAAATCTTGCCACAATATCACTCATAAGGCATCAAGTTCATTAGGCAACACTCACTGTATGAGGGAAGAGGATTACTATGAACTCTAAGGCATGGCGAATATCTACACATTTTAACCTCGATAAATGTATGTAATTCATTACGATTCAAACAGTTTTTTTCTTTTCAATATACAAGTTAATACACTTTACAATACATAATTTATTAATATAGTGTTATGCATTTTACTACCTAGTCACTGGGAAGAATTCATTGAAAACTAAAAATACTAGCAACTAAACATAAAATATTGCAGCTTGTACTTTTTGCAAATTTATTTGTTGCTCAAAGCAAAAAAAAATTATATACATATATTCCTCAAATATAAGCCTCTTAAAAGATACATATACTATCATAAAAAAGGCTTTCTATGAACAGCCAAAACAATGTTTTTTTTTGTGTAGACCATGTAATAGAAAATATTGTTATCATACAATAAATATTAAAATCAAGGTTAAATTTAATGTTTTGTATATGTTGTGCTAAAAACTGTGCTTTCCTTAGGGTAATAATACTTAGCCTAATATGTTATGAATACCTACAAACAATTTTTAATAAGTTCATGATAATTCATTAATATATTTAAATATTATATGAGTCATTTGACATTTTTAATTTCAGCTACTGAGGAGCGATAAATTAATATTTTGGTGAATTTTATCTATACATTTATATTTTTATAATAATTATATATTTATGGCAAGACACATTTTAAGAATCTATTTTATAATATTGATACAAGAGTCATACATAAATCAACCGACATTAAAATAAACTTATTTTACTACAATATTATAATGTATTATTTACAACTAAAACAAACTAATATTCACTCATGCAATAAGCAAATTGCTTTTATGTAATTTACATTAGGTGATGTATAACTCAGTTTATAATCAATAAAATGGAATTTAAAAAGCTTATAAGTCTATTTATAGCAGACTTAATGGAGGTTACCTAAGTTTTATTCATGTATATTTATTTAATTTGAATATCATAACCAAACATAGAACGTTAAAATATATTATAAACCTTTAATGTGATGAAACTTACACTTTTGACTCATTGAGTTTTTACTGAAAGTTATCTTGCACATCAGTCTGCTTACTTACATTCCCTTCATAAATCTTAAGTTATATTTTAGTTAAAAGTTTATTTTAGCTCTTTAATCATAATAAAGAAAATTCTGGTCTAGACTATAGTACAACAATATTTCAACAATTTTAAAACTTAGATTTATATGGCAGATAATATTATGGGAAAGATAAGTCAATGTAGACACTACAAGAAAAATACAATTTTTTTACACTAACTAACAATATTAGTTTAAATTATTCTGATTTAAAAAAGGATCAATATATATTTGATTTTTATTTTGTATGTTAATACAGTTTGGTGGTAGGTAAAATTTTACAAGCTGAATATTCTCTCAAAATGCCTGCACCTTGAGATATTTACCACATTGAAATCTTGTTTGTCAGTGATGTTTTGTTATCTGTCAAAAATAAGGGTTCTTCAACAATCTGGGGACTAATATGGCTACTTGTCAATATGACTTAGGTACTTAAAAAGTAAAATAAAAGTTCTAACAAGTGTATGCATTCTTTCACTTCCTGGACCTTTTCTCAACCTTTCCACTTATTCCATTCTCCTTTCATTTAATAAGGGGAGCTTGTGGCACACAACATTATACTCACAGCTTATTTTAAACTTCCCTTAATTCAAAATCATCTCAAAACATTAAGAAGACATTTTTATTATCAATGTCAACAAATCAAAAGATATGCTATTATTTGAAAACACTTATTTTCTTCTTAATACACCTTTTTTTGATTGTCTCTCTAAAATTAATTTAATTTGTTTTGGTTTTCTTGCTTAAAGATCTTAAAATTAATTTAATTAGAAACACAATTTATTCAGCTCTTTGCATGCATTGCAAACAATATTTTGTGGTATGAATTGTGCGCGATATCACAATGAGTTTACCGTGGAGACAGGTTTTGATAAAAACTTGTGACCTTTTCACACAATATTGGCCTTGATGGTTCCACCGCTCATCATAACTTTCGAAACAAAGTTAACAATTGCTGAGGCAGGTTGCTCAGGTTCCAACTCCGCAAAGATGTGGCACTGGTTGTCCGTTTTACTGGTCGGCTTACGAGCCACAAATCCAAAGCAACGGCTAGAAAAAACAAAATACAGCTATTAGTCAAAAGACAGAGTTGACTAACAAAAGGAAAACATGAAAGAAAATAGTTTAAATTAGGGATGTCGAACTAGAATCCTCGATTCTTATTGGTAGAAAAAAAAATCAAACTTATCACAGTTTTCTATATCTCAATTCATAGCATTAATTGAAAGCTCTCGTATCCAAACAGAATGACAGTATTTAGAATTTTGTGATCAAATTATTTTTCCGTTTCTCCTTAGTACTGAAAAATTGTCAATGTACTCAATGTAAACTTTGTCTTAAAGTGATTTTCCATACATTAAACATGGCTGTTTTCTTTAAGTTTATGTGTATTAGTTACAATTTTTAGTTTATTTACAAATGTATAGCAAATTTTTAATGTGAGGTTAGAAGCATGGAAAAATATTAAAAATGTAAATTCTAGGATCAGAATTTAAAAATAAAAAAATCAAGGTTAAAATCTAAGAATCAAAATCAAAAATAACAGGATTCTTGACATTAAAAAATACATATATAAGGTGATTAAAATTAGGGCATTTGCCTATCGAGCCAAAGGTCCAGGGTTTGATTCCTGTGTCTAGGTATCATTTTTAAATTCAAAGAATATTTATGCATGTGTTCATCAAACTTCCACAGAAGTAAAATCAAATTATGACACCAGAAGAGTTAGTTGGAATTTGAAAGATGTGAATTCTGACTTGGTGAATTGAGGGTGTATTTTCTCTTAATCAGCCTTTGCGACCCTCTCTTCATAGTTAGATAGAAAAAATGGCTGAAAAGAAAATATGCTGGAAGTCATGCATCATACTTTGGATGTTTTTTTATTTGGGTTATTCAAGGTTAATTTTCTGAAACAACTGATCATATCACGACTTATAAACCTAACCTAATTATGGAATATACATAATACCAAGTTTCCGGTTGTTAATTTAAAACTATGAATGGTTGAGCTTGAATTTCATCAAAGATAAATTCTTCGGTCATACCGGGAATTGAACCTGAGACCCTTATCTAAGTAGGGAGATGCACTACTGTCTGTTCCAAAGTATTGGACCCACGTTGAAGTAAATGTCACAGTTTCATATCGAAAGAACAAATTGGTGTCATGAGGGTCGAGTATAGGCAGGATCACCCAACCATCAAAATGATGACTCACTTAGAGCTGATAGGCTGTCCGGTCTCTTCACTCTTCTGACTCCAGCGGTGGTCATCCGGGTCCAGCCCACAGTGAGAGATAGTGTTGACAGGGTAGTGTTTCCTGAAGAACAACTTGTGTTTGTTGTCTGTCAGAGTTATTCCCTGACCTGACACCTTGAAATGGACCACGGTCGCCTGGGGCAAGGGCTTGCATTGGAACATGAGCTGCACCGCCTTTTTGATCGCCTGAGGTCCGGTCAGTGACTCCATGTCCACGGTGAAGAGGAACAGTACATTACAAGCTGGGAACAACGGAGTAGATTTAAGTGACACCAGTTGAATGTGTTGTATGGTAGTATAAACCAATAACAACAAAGGTGTGTAGACAAGGGGCCTTTCCCTAACCTCCTACCTACTGTTGGTGTGGAATTGCCTCAAAATACAATATAAATCTGTATATCTGTCCTGTAACATTGAATAGTAAAGAAATAATTACAGATTAAAATGATTGTGGTCTATAACTAATATTATCTGTAGTGGTGGTTACATGGTCTAACATGTCAATTTAATGGAAGACCAGGATTAGAACCACGATCAAGTTTGTCAAGGTTGGTTTATCCTAAATGGTTTCCCACTCTCCTACTACTTGAATGTGAGTACACTTCCTCTAAATTCTACCCTCTTTATCCTTATTTCACTAATGTAGTAATTAGTGAATGTGTAAAGCCTGAACAGGTATTAAAACATAGTGAGAATAAAACAAACAAACTCTCTATCTAAATACCTATACATTTGGTGTACATTAAGTGCTGAGTTTTTATCTGACCCGATTCGGTTTATTACAGGGTGTTAACATTATCTTATTGATGTATGGCTACTAAGGAATGTATCAAATCCTTTCATGTGTTAAAGGGGCTCATGTTATATCAGAACCACCTCAAACATTGTGTGTGTGTATGCTCATGACTAGCAAATGTTACTGTATTTTTATTAATTACTGTGAAATTAAGTTAAAAAAAAACAACAACATTGATTCAATACCGTTAAGACTCTCAATGCATTTAGTTGCCACTCAGCTCCTACTTGAAGAAAAGTGACCGTTACTTCCAGATCCCCAGATCTAGGTTTCATTCTATCGGAATTAATCAGGAGGGAGCGTAAAACGTGCAACACAATTTCATAATAGAGGAAACCGAAAAACACAAATGGAAGATTTTATTCAAGAGGCAGACCCATTACAACTTTGTCCAAAGGCAGCAATGTAAAGTGTGAATTGTGTTATTTTCATTGTAAAAGCATATTGTGTTCGTTCCTTTTATATGTTTTCTATCTACATTTCTTGTATTTTTTTCCAAATATAGTAAAATTACCTCGAAAAGAGGTTTTCCTTGCTTGTAAATCATGTAGTGTCAATAACTTAGTTTCAATCACACCAGACTCTTAGTTTAGTGGTCATGATTCCTGGATACTAATCTAAAGGTCCTGGGTTTAATTCCCAAAGGGGAATTGTTCATATAGCTGTCATGCCTTGTTAATTAGGTTAAGGTAGGTTTAAGACTTCCACTGGCACCACACAATCATCATTATCATCACATCAGGATGGAAGTAACCTTGCCTATATGGTGTACCAGCCTCAGAAGATGGTGACATATCCACCACTGCCAGGAGAAGACCAGGAATGTCTAGCCAACAAACCCTGGTGGTATAGGCTACCACTGCTCTATCAAGTTACATACCTGCTCCTTGAGATAGTAGCTGTTGGGCTGTGCTGACAGTGCCAGGACTGTCTGGAGTTATACCTGAACCCTCAGCTTCAGGTAGCAGCAGTCTACAAGGGAGGGCCATCTGCATCAGGGAGTGTTGGTAAACTAGCGCCGATAACGAGCCTGCAACAAACAAGACAATACAATATGCAAGATGCCATTTTTTTAAAAAAACATCTTATAATTCATTTATTCAATAGGGAAATGGTATAAAAATAATTGAGTGTGTGCTAAGGGTCCAAGCCCCTAAGGTTATTTCATCTGAGTCGAGTTAGAGTTCAATAAATATATGTGTTTTGACTGTTTTTGCAATTGACCTGGTATCAATGTTTAAGACCAGAGCATTTTCATACTCCTGGTATCGCAGTTGTTTATGAGTGTTTATGACCGAGACAATACCAAACCTCGGTTTGATAACATTTTCAATGACCAACCTAAATAGCCTGGTATCAACCATGAGCTGAGAATTGTGCGCCAATTTTAAGACAGTTTAACCCCTTATATTAGATCTAAACGAGTATATCTTCATAGTCAATGGCTTTTAACAGTTATGTGGCAATTAAAATTAATATAAATTACTAGCTAGAAATATATGACGGTAAGTAAGTACTTGAAAATTGTTTAGCTATAGACAAAAGAAATAGAGAGTTATATGAACTCAGCCCATTTACTCTCACATGCATAGATACTTTATATTTTATGTGGGTTATTTTTAGGAAGATTTGTTTAGCTTAGTATGTTAAGACTAGTCAAAATAAACACCAATTTAACTAATAATAAAATTAAATAAATCATTTTCTATCAATTTGCAGTACATGTAGGCTAACATAAATGAACTTACCAACTGTTATGGTGGTTGGGGTGGAGTATATTTATGTTTATGAAAAAAACAAGTCATTTTCATGCTCCAACTTGGTTAGAACCATGTGGCCAATAACACTCGTTACCAAGATGTAACAAAGGCAATCGCAAAAACTCGCCTAATGTATATTATTTGTTATTTCTAACATGCACAAGGGCTTGCATACTAGGTGTGACTTAAAAATTGCACCCCAGTTTTATTCTGTATAATACAAATAAACTGCACCACCTTGTGTGAAAAGTAATAATAATAACAACTCAAAACACTGAAGGGAAAAAAAAGGAAAAATAGTAAAAAGAAATAAATAAATGAAAAATAAGTAGTGACAATGCTTCCACCACACCTTAATTGATGTATGCAACCATATTTTTACCATACCATCTTACCTTAATTTCCTCTTAATATTCAAGGAAACTTTTAATTAAATCTCAAAATGGTTTTCTGACAAAGCGACCTCGAATGTCATAAAATCATAGGTCTATGTATGAAATAAAGTGAATTAAGCAAAATATAATATGTAATGAATATATATGATAGAATTGTGGAGAAACTCACCTCACCTTGAAACTATCATAGAGAGAAACAAATATTGCCCTTCTAATAGACAACAAAAAAAGTATTCCCAAGGGTAGCAGCTTTGCAGAATTTTAGAAATTCTGGATTGTTTATGTTATAGTTTTTATTTTATTTTTAAATATAGTTCTCACCAAAATGTAGGTTAAAGTTATGACCAGTTAACAAGTTTAAATTTTAATTTTAGGTTGATTTAAGAATATGTGTGATGACTTATAGCTTACTACATAACAATGTTGATCAAACTTTTGTGTCTGGTGAACCGGTTTTTTATTTTTTTTCAGTAGCGCCCAAGGACCAGCTTGGTAGTATATCAGTTTGTATGTAAACACAGTTTTATTTATATTAAAGTAAAGAACAAAGTATAATAGTTAAATGTGACAAATGAGATTGTTTAATTTTGCACATTTTATCAAGCTGTGGCTCTAATGTGGACGGTGTTACTTGTAGCCACACTTTCATGATGTTTCGTCTTAATTACGCTCATGATAGAGAAACAAGTCTCACAAAGGCAGGTCAAGGCAAATGTAAATAGTTTAAGTGCAAAAAGATATGAGAATTTGGTTTCTACTAAGATCCATAAGAAACCATGAGAAGTTGTACATTTGAAATAAATTTTCAATTCTTAATTAGTAGACCTTATTAGCAGCCAGGTCAATCACGTTATCTTTTACGTTAAAAAATATCTATTCATTCCATGGCAAAAATCAATTTCCATTCCCTCTCTCTCTCATATATGTATAAGGTTATTTTTCATCACTTAACAAATTTAGTAGAGTGGTTTGATTACTACTCCAAGCAGAGGATATATATACATCCTCCTCTGCTTGGAGTAGATATCAAACCACTCTGCTTAATTTGCTAAGTGATGAAAACTAACATTATGCAAACGGTATAGATGTTACATCAAGGCCCTCACCTTCTTTACTAATAATATAAGCCAAATGGTAAAATACGTCATAGCAATCCCTTGAAACTAAAGTCACAGAATGATTGTAATTCAAAGAAAGCAGGTATTTTTTAACAGTTCATAGCTATACATGGAGATTTTAAATTGATTTAACCAGGGTAGGAAAAAAAATATTGCAAGATTTTCTGGTCATTGACCAGCACCAACCCACGGACCCCCATTTGAGTAGCAATGCCCTATAAAACAATCTCACATTATCTTAAAATTGTCTGATGTGATCCTATCAAAACCACCTTTAGCTTTAATCTCAGAAGCACACATTTTCAAGTAAAGCATTGTTGTTTTAAAACAAAAACACCTTTAGACTCAAAATTTAAGCTTTTTAAATAGTCATAAATCTGCTGAAAGTTTTACCTACATTTGGTTGAAAACTGTATTAAAAAATTATCAAATAACGTCTTAAATAATTAGGGATATTCAAATGTCTGCAACCCGTCTCAGTGCTCTATCATGTAGCATCCTTAAGCTGTACATAGTGAGTATTTGCACCAAGCTGTACTTAAAACAGTCTTGCATTAAGCTTTTGTGTTATATTAGCCCTACAAAGAGATCCATTTCTACACCTATTTTTTATCAATGTTTCTTTCATAACCTCTTCCATTGAACAACCAGTTTGCTAAGTTGTTGTCCCTAGCAAAATTCCAGTGGCTAAATGTTTGCACACTACCCTCTCTGTTGAGTTATTTTTCTCTTCTCCTCCTTCCCTTACCAACTGTACATTTCATAAACCATAAGTCATCCATCGGAGCAGAGAATTGCCAATACAAGAAGATAAAAATTGCCGAGCCTATAAACCTGTCGAGCTTGAGCTGAGTATCTTTTAAAAGTTAAGCTCAAAAATATGTATTTTTGAATACCCTAAGATCTATAGTGTGAACCAAAAGAAGCTCTTAATAGCGTTCATCCTAGCAGGCCCAACTCGGCTCCGGGCTTGTGCGAGGTATGGAGGTTAAAGGGAAAGGAAAAGACCAAGATATGCCTGAAATTTGTACTGCATTCGTATTTTAATGATTACTTGAAATTTTCCGCGGTGACGATGGTGGATAAAGCAGCATAATTTACTGTTAATCACTATAGTAAGTCCCTATTACGACAGAATGAGGATTTGCGGGCAATGCTTATCTGTGAAGCCATTCTAAAATGGTCAAAAAAAGCCTTTTCAATGCAGTTTTTATCAAAATATTTAATATTTCAATAATGTTCAGCTATGGTAACTTCTATTAACTCTTTATCTCCACTAATGTTTAATCAGAAATGATTCATATGCAATAGTGTTCATGTAAATCTACTATTTCTAGCCAACTGTATCACAGAGTTGATCGGCATGTGATGCACACTCTTAAAACTATTTGAGCTTTTATCAGAAGTTAAATAATCCAAATAGGTAAATGACCTATAAATTGCTCAATTTTACACCCTGTAATGGTAATAATGGCTCCAAATACAATAAATTGTGGATAATGAGTTAAAAAGAAACAGCTTCAATAACAATCTATTTGGGTAGAAAGATGCCAATGGTCATTTCACTGTAGGAAATGGGATTGAATTAGTTTTTAATAAATCATTAATTGTACCATCAAAGCAAATCCCTATACTCAGTAATGGTCATTCATTTTAAGGTGTTAAGTCTCGCAAGAGACTGTATTATAAGCAATGGGGTGGTTGAAGTTCAAATCTAAGCTAGAGGCTTTGGGGGAGTTTTTCCATTCCCATGTTTATGCATGTGCACTTTAGCTAAACAACTTTTACTTAAACTATGCGATTATAAGTCATAGTGGTAAAATTCATAGCTAAGAAAAACTATGAAAGCTTTATTTTTTGACAAAGAGGTTAGATAACAATATAGTTTGAGATAAACAGATGTGGGGCCCTGGACAAACTTGGTTTGCAGAGTCCCCAATTATCTGCCTCATCCCTACCCCCCACCCAAAAATAAATAAATTAGAAAACTTTATTTTTGCTTAGTGTTACTACAGTAGTTTGTCCCTATATACCAATTTTCAGCCATATAAGATATCAGGAAATGCCCTAAAAGGAGGTAAATACATGTATTAATTAACTACAGTTGCCTGATGATAAAACACTCACTGAAGACAGGTTCGTTGCTGCACCCTTTCAGCTTGACTCCTCTAGATGTTGGTTCGATAAGGAAGTGTCGCACAAGTTCACTTCCTGGGTCACTCGATGTGGAAACCTTGCCCTGAACATTTGGTGGGGGAGTCGACACTTTTAGGGCAAGACCAAATGCTCCAGGGAACGAGTTGGAGTCCCTTACCACAAATGTCCCTGGGGGCTTCTCCCGTAACATATTTATGGCTGAAATGAAGCAGAGAGATATGTAATTAGAAATAAGCATTCAACCAAATGTTTAAATAATTTATGACATTAGGGTGGCGCTTTAACAAAGCCGCATTATTTTTCTATTTAATTTGATTATAAGATATCTAAAAACTAACAATGCACTTCAGTAGAGTAAATTTTTAAAAGGGGTTTCTAAATATATCCTTCCAGTTTTCAAAGTAAGACTATACTACATTAAAAATCTTGATTCTCGGTATTTTCTTTAAATTGAAATTAGAGATGGGTAGAATCCTTTATTTCTTGATCTGACAGCTTAGTTCAGTCGGTGGCGTGTCTGTCTACTGAGCTAAGGGTCCCAGGCTCAATTCCTGGCATGGCCAAAAGTTGAACATTGGTGAAATATGGGTTTCCCCTTTCATAGTGATGAATTAATGTGGAATAGAAGAGGACACGAGGAAAAGCCAGTGTTTTTTCACTTTTTATAGCACCGCACCCCACCCCACCTTAACAGCCAAGAGCTGGGTGTTGTGGCTTTTAAAGAGTTAAGCTAGTTTATAAGTAGTGTGCTGATATTATCAGTTAGTTCAGAAAGTACGCCTTTAATACCTCAAATAAATTAACTAAAAAATATATAGCTCCAGAATTTGAATCCTAAATTTTCTTTCAAATCTCAAATCTATAAACATGTATAATTTTAGTTAAAGTGAAAATGTTTAAAATTGAATTTAAATAAAATTGCCTAAGTCTTGGTGCCAATGACAAATTATATTTTATTTGTCATGTCTATTAAGTCATAAACAACAGGGCTATGACATTTTTAGTAGAGTAATTATATTGATATAATTTTGTTCTTTTATGTGATTTTGTTACACTCCCGACTACACGAGTCTATATAATTACAGCTGCCATTTGTTATTTGAAGTCAAGCTCTTGAAAATAATTATTGTATTTGAGATACTTTTTGGAGATGTATATATAAATATTGATTCAAGGGAATCGAGCGTTTCATGGTGAATTTTACTGTGGTTTTTCAATCCTCCCCCAACACTAATGTTGCTGTACATCTTCTAAGTTACCCTTTTGATACCTTTGTTAAAGAGAATACAAAAAATTAAAAAAAAAAAATGGCCAAATAAAGTTTTAGGTATTTTTCAAATTCTAATATATATTTTAAATACTCGCTGGTTACCATTTTAAAATTATAAATTTTTGTTTTTACAATTTATTAAAAAAATATGAAAACGTAATTTTAGAGCATACCATATTTACAATCTCTTTCAGCGTTTAGTCGAAATACTAAAGATTAAAATAGGTATTTCTTAACTTACTTAAAAGGTAGGGCTACATTAAACTTTCAATGAAGAATAACAAATAAAACTAAACATATACAAGAAATTGTAAGACTAAAGAAACAAATATCTCAACTGTGAACAAACCTTCTTCCCTTGAGATAGAAGGCTTGTACCAAAACCGTGATGTGTCTCGGACAAACTTAACATGAGCTGGCGACACTTCCTGCGGAGGTTCACTGTTAGAATGAAGCGAGGAGCGACGAGAATGGCCATAATACACTGTTGGCGAGGATTGCCCCGTGCCGCCATTTGTAATTACTGGGCTCTATAGACAAACAAATGTTTTAGTGAGACATGTTTACATATATAGGGTGTATTATTATATTACTCAGACATGTAGACAAGACACAAATATTGATTTGATAAGTTTTATTGCCTTGTATTGATGAGGTCTGTTTCAAAATTTTACTGGTACCAGTGATGTGTTTATTATTTCGATTATTGGGTTCAACCTCCATGTAATCACACAAAATAATCTAAAACCATTTGGTCCACCCCAATAGATTTAGAGGGTATATCATTAACAACTATTCATTTGTATGAATAATATATTTTTAGAATAAATAACATTATCTTACACTTTCATATGTGTATAGCCTACACTTAGTTTACCTTGAAACGTAGCACCTTTCCAAAATGGCTTAGCTTATCATAGAGTGCAATTGTGTGATCTGTCATGAAAAGAATGCTAACTTTCAGGGTAAACAGAGTGTACTATTTATTAAGATTATTGTTTAAATTGACAATATATACCTAGCTAATAAACATGAACAGACTTTCTAGGGGCCAAAGTCAGTTTCAAAGTGAAGAACCGTTGGAACGTAAGAACCAAACCTATTGAGTTGTTGATACATAATCACTGCAGTATGTGCGAGGCAGGTATTCTATCAGGTATTATTTGCACTAACAATAAAAACTGATTTAATTTGGAATGAGGGGTACACAATATTTGGAGAGGGAAGTGGTCCATTTGTCATACAAAACTAGATTAGACCTAACCTTTTCAAGCACATATTGTGACTACACCAGTTGTCATTTTGTAACTCTCCCTACAGCGTATTTGACATCAGTCATAATTGAGTTTCAAATATATATCAAATATTCTCTATAAAGTACAAACACACTACTATATAACAGGTAAGTAGAAGGACATACGAGTCTTTTTCTGCGTTTATCTCTAGTAGCACTAGATTAGTGCTCATACATACACTTTTATGAACAAGTGTGTAAGTGAATGTAAGTGTATGCTGTTGGTACTCAGCGAATGAAATACAAAATTGTCTGTCATGTACAAATGGGTTATGTTGAAATGTTAATTTATTTCAAATATGTCTGTAACTTATATGAGATAAATCAAGTCAGAAAATGATATAATGCTTAGTATAAAGGTTGGTAGAAGTTTAAATGATAATTATAATTAAGGCTCTAAAGTGTGTTCATTAACAACATCTATAAAAAAAATAATCCATAATGGGTTGAAACAAGGGGATGCACTTTCCCCATTACTTTTTGATCTGGCTTTAGAGTATGTTATTAGGGTAATATAAGAGCTAGAGTATGGAAATATTAACAATAAATGGTACAATAGACTTAGAAGTGAATGCTAAAAAGGTTACGTATACAATAACACAGATAGCA
This sequence comes from Timema californicum, assembly GCA_902141385.1. NCBI lineage: Eukaryota > Metazoa > Arthropoda > Insecta > Phasmatodea > Timematidae > Timema > Timema californicum. Next base: position 55,778 of record CABFOW010000718.1, on the reverse strand, counting down.
CAGAGTGAGGAAAATAATTTAGAGATTACTGCAAACAACGTATCATTTTACAGGGCCAATGAGTTTAACTATTTAGTAAAAATCTTAACTAGCAATAACAATATTAGATTGAAAATTAGGAAAAGAAAACAGTAGCGAAAGGCATGTTATTACTCTATCACTAAGTTGTTGACGTCTCACATGGTTTCAAGGATTGTCAAATTCAGAATATACAAAACAATAATTTTATTTGTTGTTCTTTATGGGTGTGAAACATGGTTTCTTACCTTACAAGACTATAAACAAATTATGATGTTCAAAAACATCCTGTTCCAAAAAGGAATGAGGCTACTGGGGAGTGGAGGATGTCACATAATGATGAGTTACTTGTACTCTTCACAAGACATTATTAATTAAGATAGTAAAGTCTTGTAAATTACAGTGGGCAGGACATGTAGCGTGAATGGGGAATTCTAGAACCTTGTTCAGGGTACTGACTGGCGGACCCAATGGGTAGAGTCTATTGGGAAGACCTAGGCGCAGATGGGAGGATAACATTAGAATGGACCTGAAAAAGATAGGGTGTAATGAGGTGGACTGGATATAACTATCTCAAGATAGAGATAGGGTTTAATGAGGTGACTGGATAGGACTAGCTCATGATAAGGAGAGGGTGTAATGAGGTAGGCTGGATAGAACTAGCTCAAGATATGGATAGGGTGTAATGAGGTGAAATGGGTAGAACTAGCTCAAGATAGAGATAGGGTGTAATGTGGTGGACTGGATGAAACTATCTTGATATAGGGATAGGGTGTAATGAGGTGGACTGGGTAGAACTAGCTCAAGATATGGATAGGGTGTAATGTGGTGAACTAGATAGAACATGATCAAGATATAGGTGGCATACTTTTTAAGTGTGGAAATGAACTTTCGAGCACCTAATGCCATAGAATAACTAAGTATACATAAAATTACACTAAAAATATAGTTAATGATCATATCTATGTCAATGTTAGCCACAAAATAATCTTGTTGTATTTTATATAAGGCCCTTAAGACGACAATCAGACTTCAAGAGATTGACTTGTTCTTTACCTTGGGACTTTGTTGCTGGGAGAATCCATCAGACAAACTGGCAGAAGAGTGTGGTGTTGTCTGAAACCCAGGGGTGGCTCGACCGCTAGTGCTCGAGTTGGTGACTATGCTAACATGGTGCTGCTGGATGGTCTGATTGGAGTCTGATACAGGAGACGGGGATTGGTCCTTGCTGCGCGTGGCATCAAAAACAACATTCCAATCAATTAGGGACTTTTCATACCAAGGATAAGGTTTTGTATCTAAAAAAAAAATATTATTTGAAACAAGAACATAAAGACTCTCAATATCGACAAGGTCGAGTTTAAAGTCGTTTCTCATTCTCAGTCTGAGGGGAAAGGAGAGTTATGGTTTCACTTCCTCGCCACACCCATGTGGGATAATTAGCATGAGCAGAAAGATGAGAGAGAAATTTCTTTAAAATCTCCTTCCTTCCCTACCTGCTTCTTCCCTTAGATTTGTTGGTTTGTATAATTAATAGTACTTTTATTTTAGTGTACTATAATTTTTAAGGTCCTACACCTTAGCTCAGTCAGTAGTGTGTCTGTCTATTAAGCTAAGGGTCCCAAGTTAAATTCTTGGCATGGGCAAATATTTATCATTGGTGAAATGTTTTCCCCTTTCACAGTGATGGATTACGGCCAGGGGCTGGATGTTGTGTCTGTTCTAGATTTAAGCCAGTTTATAAATAATCCATCGGTTCAGAAATTGCACATTAAATACCTCAAATAAATTAGATGAAAAATAATGTTTCAGGCTTTATGTCCTATTGTTCTTCAATCAAACTATATTTTATAAATCTGTTCCTTTATTAACATACGCATAATTGTGCAATTTTATACATAAAAATCTGAAAACTATATATAATTATGTTAAAAACACATCTGCAGATAAATTATTCAAGGGCATAATGTTTGTACCTCCCGTTTACCGTGAATGTTAACACTCTTAATTTGATAGATTACACTATGACCTATCTTATAAGATGTGCGATATTGAAACAAAGCAAGGTATGAAAGCTACATTTCAGGGTAATTGAAGGCTACACAAAGCCAAAGCACCCTAGTTTTTAAGTCACATGCCTACCTGCCTTCTTTTTACCTCAAACAACATATTTTTCATACCAACCACAGAAACATTTAATCTTCAGATTATCAAAAATATTACATGATTTGATGAAAGAATAAAATAATAATGAATGCGAGAAATAAATGAGTTGCAATTTTCAACTTTTTTTTTTACAAATTGATTAAATATCAAAATTTGTGAGAAAAGTATAACAAATACTTTGAAGAAAGCACTTTATTTTCTATTCTCAAATTGTAAAATTTACCAAATAAATTTATATCCAGTAAGGTGACAAGTTCAAGTGTATTTATTGCTTGATTATTATTATAACAAACATTATTGAGGAAAAAACTAACAAACTTTAGAAATTAATGAAGGTATCTACGTTTTTGTTATTATAAGCATGCGAATCACACATCTTAACTGTACAATGCCATACATTAAACAGGAAGAATAAGAGGGAAGGAACACTATAAACAATTATCACACAATGCATTCCACAATATATGTTATATAAAAAAGAAGTACTGATAAGTGAATACAAACAAAATGTTTAGATAGGAGCTTAATTTCAAACCATGCATATTGATTTTTGGTATAGAAATATTTAGTTGTTTTTTTGCATCATGTTTTAGTACCTGTATGGTTTATACGCTTTCACAATAATTATTCTATTAAACATTTCAAATGCCCCTTTAAAGATATGGCCTCACGGGTCAGATTCGGAAGTATGTTATTAGTGCTATTTATCTAGGTTTCTTCAGCATATTGTTATTCAATCATGGAGTAATAAATAAATAAAATCAAACAAGTTGACATTTCAGATAGTTATTTTAACATTATTTTTTGAAAATTATTTGAATCAGAACCTAGCAAAATATTAAGAAAAATTACAATCTAAAAAAATAATGATTACTGAAGTGAGTTTAACATCCTTCAAAGATGATGACACAAAGTTAAGTAAATTTTTTTTTAACTAGTAATAAACTATTTTAACTAATTGCAAACAAAGCACAATTAATTAATTTTCATTTTCATTTTCTACGACACTACTGATTTCTTTGATTCTCAAAAGCCATTGATTGTAGGACACACCCAAATTTTTCAGTACCAATTATATAAAAAATAAAACACTAAAATCTAAGAAATATTTTATTACAGGATTAAATTTGCTAACAACAATAATAGCTTTTTTTTTATCAGTAGGTGTGTTAGTCATCATTTCCTTCTGAATCAATATTAAAAATCAAAAAAGAACTTTGATTCTAAGACACAATCCGTTTTTGAAGATATTTAAATGAGAAAAAAGTGTGTCCTTGAAGAAATATGATAATTAATTCCATTAGTAAAACCTCTATAAAAACTCCATGGTGTGAGCGCACAAGCGAGCTACACCGACTGAGTAGCCGCTGCCGTTAACAATGATAGGGCCAACAGTTAAAGATAGAAGGTATCATGTGGTCAGCACAAGCCCCCCGGCCATTAACCTCAGTTTTCTAAGCCAGATCTACTACTTATTTTATTCAAATAACTTCTCATTTGTCCTCACGAGGCTGAGTTTGACCCCATACTAAACCTACTGCTTCACGATAGATTTTGGAAACGCCGGGGATCAAACCTAGTAAAACTCCTATACCCACGTTTATTCATCCGCCGATATAAAAAAATTAATTAAATATACCTTTACTATGCCGTGAGCATGCACATTCATTATAGTTTTTCTAGATAGTATGATAAAAATTAATATTACATAAAAGGGTTTTAAAAAAAGTAAGAGAATTTGGAATTCATACTCTGGCCTAAAATAATCGAGAATTTCAAAACTGATGAAATTTCAAAGATGCTTTCATATATATTTTTTAACAATCATTAAAAAACCAAAATACATTATTATTACAATATTTAATTAATGGTACTAGGGAAAACATTTCTAACTAGGACTGACTACCAACACTTTTTTTTCCATATAAAACAACACTTTCCTGTAGTGTACTTTTCAAACAGGATTTTTTTTGCAGGCCAAGAGTTGTGATTATGCATGCAGCTGTTAGCCTGCTACATACCTAGAAACTGATGAGTTGGAAGGCCACTTTCGTAGATATTTAAATGATCCCGAATAACTCAAACGTCTACAAGCATCAAATTTAAAAAATAGTTAGGATATTTTTAAACCTAGGTAAACATAGAAATTCTACAGGGTGTGTATTTAGGTGAGACGTAACTGGGGCATAGATAGTACACCTCAAAATAACACAAAAAGTTCATGTGAACATCAGATGTCCTATAGTCAATGGTTTCTGAGTTAAGGTTTTGCTGGAATTGTTAATAGCTCTAACCTCCTGTAGGTGACATATCATTGCTGGTACACAGGCAGAGCTGCAGCTATGCTAACAGGAGTGTATCAAGTAGGAGTATTAACCATTCCAGCAGAATCTTGGAAGGTCTTATCTCGGGAACAATCAAACATAGAGCATATGTTCACAGTAACTTTTGTGTTGTTTTGAGGTCCACTATCCACATCTAGGTTACTTTCCAAATAAATACATACATCCTGTATACATCTAAACACAAAGTGGAAGGTAAACAAGAAACGCTTTTGATGAGCACAAATTGTGTGTCTAAAATAGTGTTATTTTATTAGCAAATTCACTGTTGATTTTAAAAGTTTTTTTAATTGGGAGAGTGCGTCTCAACAAAAAGGTGAATTTTTATATGTGCACCACAACTTACTACCCATCCAGAATAGCCGCATATTTACACTAGGGGCAGAGATGATAAAGGTATAATTTAAATTAAATGCAACCACATTTGCATGTAGGGAGAGTGGAAAACTATTTAATAAAGCCCTCTTATTTTACCCTGACAATATTTGGACTCTGATATGCCCAGCATACACCAGACAACACAAGACTGGTGCCTTTGTATGCTTGCTCAAAGGTGCGAATTATATGAGTTATTATTTAAAAACATATCAAACCAGTGATTTAACATATCCAATCGTATTTTTTATTTCCATTTTAGTACTTGAAATACATATACTCAACCGCACTTATTGAAGTCACCCAACAGGAAAATTGGTTAGATCATGTCTAATTATACTTCACTTCCCCATTCATCCCACCAATGAAGTACTTACTTTACACATTACATGTAAAAAACATAAGTTACTATTTACATGCTCTAGTCTCAAATGGCTATCAGCAACTTCTAACTAAGCAAGTAAGATGAATTTTAATGATTTTTTTTCAGCAACGCGTCTTACTACCTATTCGGCTTGTACGCTTATGTACTAGTTACAATAATGGTTTTAGTGATTAGGAGGGTTATATTTATTATTTATATTAAGTGTACCCACATTTGCGTGGAAAGAGAGTAGGAAACCATTTTAGAAAAAAATATCTCAATAAACCTGATCGAGATTCGAACCTTGATCTCCTCATCATCGGCAGTCTAGTCTACTGCGAGAGTAGTGTGTTAGATCCTTCGGCCACCAAAGTGGGTTTTAAGGGAATTCACTAATCACAATTCCTGTGCAAGAATTAGGTGTACACCTAATCTCTTGTACCAGCTCTGATTTGATAGTGCCAACCTATTATATTATAAATTATAATGTTAATGTCTCCAAAACAATTTTGATTACAAAAAACATAAGATCTACAATGAGACTAGCAATGAGCTATTCAGAAACCGGTGAGGGCTTGATAATCAATAAATTTATATTATTATTTGAAATAAAGCAGTTGTTGTAATAGGAACTTAACAAGTTAAAATGTCCCCAATTCGAAAACTTGATTTTGGTAGTATAACTTGCCAAAACTAGGTACTCAAATTGTTTTGTCCTGGAAAAAACACGAAAGAGGGTGATAAAATTAAGATAATATAAAAAATACATTTCAAAATGAAGAGAAAATTGGTCTAAGCTAACTATTAGAAAGAAGTGACAGTCTAGAAAGAATTTTATAATTATCTAAATTAATTAGTCTAATGACAGTGCTGTAACAAAATAAGATTTAATAACCTGAAGAACAGAGAAAAAAGTTGTGTTCATATATTAAACTAAAGATAAAAAGAAATCAAATTAATGGACATTGATTGAATTTTTTTTTTACCAGTAGTAAACAAAATTGTCAATGACAAACATAACAATACATGATAAATATATTAATACTCTATACATCCAGTTCATGCACATTTGCCATGTTTGAAAGAGTTTACATTAAAAACATTATTTAATGTTCACTTGACAGACTATGATAGAAACATGAATCAGCATGCAAATTATTAGTTTATAATAAAATATTAATGGTATATAAGCTATATATACATTTTTGCAAGTATAATTACATACATCACTAAGTATTAAAATATTCATACTAAAATTCGGACTTGAGTTATGAATTTTTAAAATTTAAAGTCAAATAATAGATATTTATTTTATTTAACTAGGAGTAGACTAAACAAGGTTTTTGAAATAATAATAATAATAATAATTATTATTATTATTAACTATAAATTTAATCAATACATTGTGGGGGAAAAAACTTCTTAGAAAGATTGTAAATGGAGAAAATGTCACATTAGTTCAGCATTAAAATATATATAATTAATTGCAATGTCAGGGGTGGCTTGTCCTTAGGGCACAAAGGCGGGCGCCCTCAGCCTCCCAAAGAAGCCCCTACTTATAAATCATAGCCTTGCAAAATTATTATTCACATTCACACGACAATTTTATCTTGCCATAATAGTTTCAAGAAAAATATGTTTTCGGTTTAGGCAAGAGCGGGCATTGTTTTTGAAATGGCATACAGTCAGGCACATGGTTGTCAGCACCTTGCAGTGTGAAACCAAACCTTCCTAGCCCTTAAGTCATTGTTTATGTACATTAATAACACAGCTGTGAAGTTTATTAAACTGACCTATGTTCTTTGGAATGAATTTGAAATTTTTAAATTTTGCATGTTTTTTGTAATAATACTATTTATTTGAGTTTAAATCAATGAATTTTTAACAAATATTGCCGAAATGTCTATCTTATTTTAAATATGTTATTTAGATATAATTAAATAACCGAATCAGCCACACCCTCCAGCTTCTATTGAAGTAATGAGCCTGCAATATTATTTTTTTCTTTTAAAACAAATTAAAATAACATAAAGATTGTTTAGTTTAACTTTCACAATGATTAACATAGTCTCTCATAAAATTCAAAGAATGCAAAGAAAACTATTCACCAGTTCAAAGATATCCTTAATTTGTATGCCCCAAGTGTTCCAACATAATATGTATTAAAATAGTGAGAGAAACATTTTTTTAAATTATTGTTGATTAAGTTTGCAAAATGTGAAGAAAGGACTGTTGAGTCTCCATTTAAAAGACTGGACAAAATCAACACATGTAAGGGGATAGCATAGTAAAACAATAAATATTTGATGAAATACTATGGCAAATATAGATACAAACTTTAATGCATCTTCCTCATTGTTTAAAAAAGTGTTCTGAATATTTGATAAATAGCTACCAAACAACTTTTTGTTTACAAGAAGTTTGATGACTACCTCCTGCCATCCTGTAGTTAACTAATATGTTAAACAAGGATTTACACCATTTTGAAGTTAGTCACATAAACTTTTTATCTCAAAAAATAAAGTTTGGTGAAAGCGACTTACCGCTGTGTTGTTGGACTCTTGGGAGGTAGCCCCGTAGTCTCGAATTGTTGCGAGCTGTTGTTGACATACGGGGTACGCGGATGGACAGGGAAGGCTGGCGTTTGTGGTCGAGGGCTGGTGGATCGTGGTGGACTGCCAGCTTCATCGCTGGTCGAGGTTGTTCGCCAGGATGAGAAACTGTCATCTCTCATCTAAGGGGGGAAAACAAACACATATACATAATTAGCGATTCATATTTCTTAAGATACTCAAAATTAGCTACCGCAATAAATGAACAAGTGTTGCCATTTATAAATTTATTTAGACATCGATTAAAATTTTAATAGGTAGTATGATAATGTATTATTTTATTTAATAGTTTAATTTTTATTTTTTTAACAAACTATGTTTGTTGGTTTTGTAGTAATTGGATAATTGTATATTTTTCTAAAAAGTGAAAAGACATTTCCCTAAGGAAGTTATTAACTAAAGAGTTATACATACACATGTATAGTTTTGAAAGTGAGAGCACTATTATCGTTAATTAGGGTATATATTATTTATATTTTTATCAAGTCACAAATATAGTCCCTAGTATAAATTGTCACACTTGTCACAGTGGTGTTCAAGTTATCATGAATATTCTGATAGTTGTCAATATTTTGGTCCCTCAAAAGTGTATTAGAGGTTTGAGGAATTTATTCCTTATAGCTTCTCAAATTTTCCTAAAGATTTGAAAGTGTTGAGGATAGTTAATAAAAATTGACAAAATATGAGGTGTTTTATTTCAAGCTGAATAACTTTCATTTGCTTCGGTGGCCGTATGGTCTAGGGCGCTACTGTCGCAATACTAATAATAGACTGCTAATTATGGGGAGATCGTGGTTCAATCCCAGTCGCGTGTACTGTGGGTGGTTTTTCCTAAATAGTTTCCCACTATCTCTCTCTCTCTCTCTTTCCATGCAAATGTGGGTACACTTCTTGTACATTCAACCTTCTTAATCCTTAGCCTACTAGTGTAATTAGTATATAAGCGTAGCACCTGAGTGGGTAGTACGACGTGGCGATTGAAAAAAAAAAAATCAGTTTCGTATGAAATGGCTCTCTTGGGTTCACCACAGATGCTGAAAGTTGAGGGGGCATAAGTGACCATAAGTGGTCCAAATGTAGACAAGCACCTCAATATACTTATCACACAAGGTTTTAAAAAGGGGAGTAAGGGTGATTTAGGAAACCAACTCCCTCCACTTTCCAATAAGCTAAAATAATAATAAATTTTTGTATTCTTTCTCAATGTCTAAGCTATAAGTTTAATGGAGTTTTGTAAAATTCAAAACAATTAAACCCCTACTATTATTTTTAAACACTTTAAATTGCTTCATGAGAATATAGAGTTAAAAATTATGCTTTTCCTCTCCTGTTGAAGGACTTTAACACAAACTACCTCCCCACAAAACCCCAAAATAAATTTATCGTCACAGCCTTGAGACCTGAAATTATGTACAGATGGAAAGATATAATCAAGTTTGATTATTTTAAAAGTATAAATTAAGATACTACTAAATTTAAGAACGTATTTAAAAAATACTGTTACTAATTCTGGGTAACAGATAAATTAAAAATATATATATAATAATTTGCACAGTTTAAAAAAGTTATCTCAATACAATTAGGTTAAGATTTCTTGATTTCTATCATTCAAATTTGTGAAAAGTAGTCAGCTCTATCACAGACACATGCCCTTTATAGCCAAATTAATGTTAATGAAATGTATTGAAGAATGGTTAAGTACATAAAGAAGAATAAAGATTTTTTTTTAAATTTGTCTAGTTTTCCTAGTTTTTAGAAATTTCAAAGGCATGAAAAAGAGTAGATTTAAATGAAATACAAGTCTTGGAAGTTCTTATAGATATCAATTCATGAATATTGATTAATAAGCCAGCAAAATAATGTATTTTATAAACACTAGCCTGTACATTGTTTAATAATTAACTATTTATATCACTCGCTTTGGTGGCCACATGGTGTTTGGTGTCACTCTCGCAATGTCAATGACAGGAAGAGCGTGGTTCGATCCCGGTCGGGTGTACTGAGGGTGGTTTTCCTATGTGATACACTTCCTCTAAATTCTACCTTTCTTATCCCTAACCCATTAATGTAATAAGTACATAGGCTTATAGCCCAAATTAGTAAAAGATGCGGCGATAAAAATAAAAAATAAATTTCAGGACGGAAATTTGATTTTACGAAATATTTGATGCAATTCGTCCCAATCATATATTAAAACATCTAAACAAAATTATATATGTTTTAAAATTACTTGAAATCGATTTATCCATAAATCCCTCCCCCTATGCCGGTGGTATTATAAATCCTCATTAATGGATCAAAACATATTTCTTTGAACTAATTATATGTTTTAAAATTACTTGAAATCGATTTATCCATAAATCCCTCCCCCTATGCCAGTGGTATTATAAATCCTCATTAATGGATCAAAACATATTTCTTTGAACTAATATGACATGCAACACACATAAAGCCAGATTAAGTAGGTTATAGATATAGATAATTCATTAAACACCCTGTATTAAAAAAAAATCTTCTTTTTTAATAATGACATTTTATATCATATAGAGAATGTAATAAGCTTAAAATTGTTTAAACTTTGTGAAATAACTTTAATATTAAGATCTATTTACCTATGTTTGAAGTTGTTTGTACTTGGACTAGTTTATTGTGAATACCATTTTATAGCTGTGTGTGTGTGTGAAATAATACTTCTTTTTTACAAACAAGAGTGGTCATTGCTGCCAACCAAATATGCATCTTTTGAGGCTATTTTCAGTTTCAGGCAACTGTCAAGTTTGAGCATGCAGTATGAGAAAAGAGCTATGTGAGATATTAGAGTTGAAATCACCTGAGGTTGCCATGCAGTGGATGCAGTGCTGTTAGTGTTACTATTGGTTGCACTGGTGGCAGCTAAGGAAGCTATGAGACTCGCCAGCGCATCCTGGTGGTTAGTATTGGTACTTCTACCCACCCCTGGAGGGTTCTTTGGCCGCAGCGTGGCTGTGACTTGCGATTGTTGCTGGCGACGCAGCTCTTCCTCCTCGACCATCGTAAGTAGCCCGGTCGAGTCGAGGGAACGGTCGTTGTTGTTGTTGTTCTGGTGACTAGGTGACCCTTGCACATGGTGTTGGTGTTGGGGGAGGGCGAGACCCATAGGGTGGGCTGCCAGAATGGACTGGGGGGAGGTTTCAGGGCTCTGTGTGCATATTTACATCACTGTTAGTTTGGAAAGAGGAAGGTTATGTTCTGATATTTTAACACTATGGATGAAAATTAGTGAGTAACATCTCACATGCTTACACAAACTTTGCACAAATAAAGGTTAATATGGTGATACCCTTTTAATAATGTTTGCCATAGTAAATACCAGCACCTCATCTTCAATACATTTTTATTTGTATAATTTAGGTAATGATTATTTTATCACCTTTCTCATGAGATGTATATAAGGTTAAGACAAAAAAAACAAACAAGAATATTTGAAAAAAAAAA
>CABFOW010000718.1:26859-38316 GCA_902141385.1 Timema californicum | reverse complement strand
CCCCCCCCCCCTTCCCCTACCTCTACCCGTACGGTTTATACGCTCATGTGTTTGGAGATGAAGAAGATTGGATTTAAAAAAAAAGTGTACCTAAATTTGCGTTAGGTGAGTGTGCACAACCATTTAGGAAAAACCACCCTCAGTACACACAAACAAAGTTATAACCCCAATTTCCCCATCATCGGCCTCCATTCTATTGCGTGAGTGATGCCTTAGACCATTTGACCATCGAACTAGGTCCAATTAATTAAATTTAATGGTGTAGGAATAAGCAATAGTTTCAGAAGAAGTGTTTTCGCATTTTCAAGGAGGCAGATTGGAAAATCATTTAATAAAAAGCTTTACTACACCCGGCCAGGAGAAGAGCCTAAGATTCGCCGTCTCCGACAAACTACACAAGACCAGACCAACGTCTTGGGCCTCGTGTGCACCGGTGCGAGAAGCTACAAATTATTTTAAAGATTTGTTTAAGCTCAAGAAATAACGGTCGCTTCACACACACTAAGCGCGAATTTAAAATAAGCCCTGCTTCAGTGGCAGCATAATCTAAGGCATCATTTTCGTATTAATACTAGACTGCCGACGAAAGGGATATCGGTGTTCAAATCCCGGTAGGGTATACTGAGGGTTGTTTTTCCCTAAATAGCTTTCCACTATCCCTACATGCAAATATGGGTACATTTCCTCTCAATTCATGCTTAACTCATTTGCGTAATTAGTACGCATAGGTATTAAGACGTGGTGCTAAAATAAAACAACCAAGTAGCACAAAAGTTTCAAAGTGTGGAAACAGTCTGGTCTATTTTTATTATTATTATTTAGCACCGCGTCTTACTACCCGTTCGGGTTATACGCTTTAAGTACTAATTACGCTAATGGATTAGGAATTGGGAAGGTTGAATTATAGGAAATGAACCCGTATTTGCGTGGAAGGAGAGTGGAAAACCATTTAGGAAAAACCGACCCTAGTTTACCCGACCGAGATTCTAGCCTCGATCTCCCCGTCCTCAGCAGTCGAGTTCAACACGACTAGCGCGTTAGCCCACTACGCCACCGAGACGGGTCAGTCTGGTCTAAATCGAGCCGATGATCACGCAATAGCTTTCAAAAAATTTTAACTAATAAACTACCAGCTAGTTTTTTTTATCCTAACAAGTATAAAATGTTCATCCCGAGATAAAAATGTTTGAATAAAATTGTATAGCCATTTTCAAACAACATTAATTTTCAGAAATTAGCTATGAGTAAACTACCATCGATTGAATTTTTCACTGAAAAACAATGCTAATTAATACGTATAGCCCCACAAAGATAAATACTTTTTGCTAATTATCATGTATAGTACCCCACAAATATCCACTTAAAAAAATCGTTAAAGAGCTATTTATAAAGAATATATATATATTAAATTCAAGATATCAGTTAATACCCTTAATTTTAGAGTTAGAGCTAAAATCACGATTTCTTCTCGAGGTACGACCGTATAATTTCTAAATATCAAGTTTGAATGGAATTTAATCAACTGTTTAGGGCTGTGGCCCCAGAAAGATATACAGAATAGTTAAAGTCAGTTTTTTTTGTGTGTTGTATCAAAGTTTAAACATTCAAGATCACGATACTTTCTTTGTTTGAGAAAGATACTCCATTCCGGGAGTGAGACCCATGTGTGTGTGTGTGTGTGTGTGTGTGTGTTTTTCCCTCCCTTACTTCGTCAATCTCCATCAGCCACCACTAAAGGTATAATATTAAAAATAAAGTCTAGAAATTCGCGAAGAGCATCCTGGAAAATAAACACTTATTTGAACATATGAAGGTTAAACAAAAGTAGGTACTGCGAAAATACGAAGGTCTTACCTAAGAGACAGGTCGTAGTCGTTCAAACAACACTTTTCTTTGATCAGCTTCACATTTGTTTAACAAGGTACTATATTTGAAAGCGCATAGTTTTAGATTTAACGACTTCATTTTACGAGCGCCCCCAAGGACTTTGTTTTTACACAAACAGAAAACTTGGCGAGCAAACTCGTCGAAAGTGTTGACTCACCTATCGGCCGGTGGTGTTTATTAGGTGTACCGATGACACGGGTGTTCAAATAAAGAGTTTTATCAAAACAAGAAAAACACTAGTTTTTCATAAGCAGGTGCCAGAACAAAGCAGATGAGCTTGACGTTTAAGTCTGCGTGCTCATCGATACTGGAATTGATCATGAAGAGGCTTTCCATTCACAATGACTAATCAACAGCAGGAGATCAGTGTGTCATTGCATATAGTTAAGTTAGTTTATAAGTCGTGTGCTGGTGGAGTCAGTGTTCGTCCACATGGGGTGGAAATTCTGCTTCAACAACTAATGCCCCATACAACCCAATATTTTCATATATAATTACGTAACTAGTTTAGTATTGAATTAAGTACGTGTATATAACCTTGTTAACGACCAACTATTATGGTGACATTTGGCGAAACAAGTAGATATAATGGAAATCCATGCATAGTTTGATACTATCGTGGATCTTAGTTTTCAGCGATGTTTGGACAAGTCTTAAATTAGCAAACCGAGCAGTAATATCCTTGTATTTAAAACAAAAGTAAAACAAACATCTATGTTAAAAACATTTTTAAATGTGATTAACCGTATTTTAGAGAAGTATTCACAATTCAAAAAATATACCAGTTTAGTTCAAAATATATATCAAACTTTTATTTTATACTAACAATTTTCTGAAAAGAATATTTCTGTGATTCTAAACTCAACAATTTCTCAAAACAAGGGCGATAACAAGGAACGTGTGAATGAAGGTTAAATATAAAGGAAGTGTACCCTCATTTTGGATAAGGTAGACTGGAAAACTATTTAGTGAGGGGGAGGGGGCTACAGCAGTACACCCGACCGAGATTCGAAAGCTGATCTCCCCGGTCGCCAGCAGTGCAGTCTATCACGAGAGAGCGACACCTAAGAGTTAGATAATTTCGACCACCGGAGTGGTTCTGAGAGACTCGCCATCATTATTGGAAAAATACATTTTCTCTACAAAATCAAGTGAGAAAATCATCGCCCTTGTGTTGGTTGGTCTGTCACTCTGACACGTCAGCCTTGTGTTTCATTGTCGGCCTTGACCACTCCGCAGAGTTGGGAAAGGTCTTGCGACAGTATAGGGTGCAGTTCCCTCGTACTTTACAACTGACCAAATAAGAATTTCCGGAGTTTCCAGTATCGCTGCGCCGCGCCGGCTGGAGTGGGCGTGTGCGCAGGTCGCATGTCATTTGTCACACACTTTTATTACATACCAACAAGTCTCACGGTCTCGTACATCTCCAGAAACTCCATGTACTTAATAATTAATAAGCTTTGATAGCTATTAATTGCTAGGTAGGACAGAACCAACACATTTTCACTTGAGTTTCGTTCAAAAATAGAAAAATATTTCGTTCCAAATAAGTAACACGAATGATTTATTATAACTGATTTAATTATATAGTTAATATATGGGGGGATGACGGGGTGGGTGAGGTTTGAGGCAAAAGCATGATACAATACGATACGCTTAGAAAATGACTACTGTTTCTTCTACCAGTATTTGTGCTCTCATTTTTATCCACACAAAGATGAGCAAGCGAGTGACTAAAATATAAAATAGAACACATTGGTTGTAATGAGAAGTGGCCAGATTGGAGCGCGCAGGCGACCGACCGACTGAGCACGCGCGCTGGAAAGATAGAACTGTTTTTATTATTCAAGCGCGCGCCTGACCAGGTACAGTCTAGTTTACAGGCGCTAGGCAATAGTATTGTGTCTTGGTCCATTGATTCTAGGAAAACTTCTCATTTTGACAGTATGACCGAACCCTTAAGGGCCAAGGACTACGGACCTTACGGATCAGGACTATGTGTATTGAGTAGTATGTTACTGTGGGTTTGATTTCGTACGGACTATGGAATTTACGTATAGAGAGTATGTAGATGAGGTTTTAACTCTCTGGGACACAAAATTGTAGGTATGCCAATCGAAGAGAGCATGTATGAGACTGTGTATGGATGTTGTTGAAGCGAAGGGAGTATGCAAAGATAGGGAAGTGTGGAGAAAATTGGTGAGGATGGATAAAGTATTTTGAGCTCTATGTACAGTTTGTTGCCTGCCCGATAAGGGAACGGGGTGAAGAGGTATGTATTAGGTATCTCAATATAAATAGATAGGACCTAGTTGTACCTACCATATAAAGAATACAAAATCAGGTAAGATCCCTCTAATTCTATCCATTTATATAATATTCCATTATTAGTATCCATTTATTTAGTGTAATCAATAGTGAAAAAAAAGTCACTCAATTTATCTGATAACTTTTATAAATGAGACGTATGAATAAACTAAAGTAGATTTAGTAACATCTGTAACCATCCGAAAATTGTTTTTTTTTTTTGCACAGCGCCTGAAATATCTCCAAATTTACAATAACGGGTTAGATTGGATGAAGGTAGTGTTCAAGAAAATGTACCTACATTTGCTTGATGGGAGAGTTGGAAACCATTTAGGAAAATGCTCTCTTGGTATATCCGACCAGGATTAAAAACCCGGGGATGACCTGGTGGTCTAGGGGTAAGGTGTCGGACTTCTGTGCTAGGTGTCTGGGGTTCAATCCTCGGCCATGGCACAGATTTATCTGATTACCAAACCCTTCCTTCACCTATGACGAGACATCTTGTGAATGTGGGGAATGCCAGGCCTCCACCGTGGTTCGGATCCCACGTTAAACTGTAGGTCCTCCATTTCATCTCACAGTCACCCTACCATTACACATTAGCGTAAGTGCGTATCGCCCGAACGGGTAGTAAGACGCGGTGCTAATAATAATTAAAATCCAGACTTCCCAGCCAATGGCAATCCAATCTAATTGCAAGTTTAGGAACATAAACTACCAGGTCTCAAGAGCCTGAAAGACTTTTAACTATAAATGAGCCTGATGTTTACAGTTTATTTTAAACGTTCTTTACTAAATAAACACCTCAGGAGCCCGCCGTATCTCGGAGCATCGATAAAGTATAAAAAAGGGGAAGTGATTTATAGGTTGTGTGTGATAGATAGATAGATAGAGAGAGAGAAAGAGAAGGTAGAAAGAGTGAAAAGAGTAGAGAGAGGGTATTATGAAACGCAAGCCGATAGAATACAAAGGGGAAGGAGTAAATCTGATTTATTCGAGCTCGTTCGGATAAGTTCGGTCAAAACGCAACTTTAAGATGTATAATCAAAGGGGAATTTAAAGAAATGTATTCTTATTCGTTTGGAGAGATGATATATATATATACATAGAAAAACACACACTCCCAGTGCATTTGATCTAGATTTAGTGATTATTAAGGAAGGAAGAAAAAGTGGAGGTAAAGATAATTACTATAAAGTGAAGTGAAGATAGAAGTAGGAAGGAGGGTTGAGGATAAGGAAGGTAGGGTGAAATGTGGAGGTAAAGATAATGACTATGAAGTGAAGTGAAGATAGAAGTAGGAAGGAGGGTTGAGGATAAGGAAGGTAGGGTGAAATGTGGAGGTAAAGATAATGACTATGAAGTGAAGTGAAGATAGAAGTAGGAAGGAGGGTTGAGGATAAGGAAGGTAGGGTGAAATGTGGAGGTAAAGATAATGACTATGAAGTGAAGTGAAGATAGAAGTAGGAAGGAGGGCTGAGGATAAGGAAGGTAGGGTGAAATGTAACTGTAAGGATTTGCGAAACTATTTTTGGCAGCCTATAATACATACAGTCCAATTTTGACAGGGAGGGCCTATCTGACAGAAAAGTTACAAGATCATGGATTCATAAGTCAAGTCATTTTATATACAGTGCTCACGTTTGATAGATATTATCAATGCCTATAAAATAAAACTAATATAATGATAAAATGTTATAAATTTTCCTAGGACAAAAAAAATCCACATTTTCCCAACAAGGCCCTTTATTGGTAAAATTGTACTGTAAATAAGGTTCTTTATAAATCGCGTGCCCTGCACATAGTATGATTTTGGTAGGAGGAACAGTAGAAGCTAGTTACTGAATTCACTAAAACAATTTTAGTACCAATGTTGGCCGCAAAGGAATATGTTTGAATTCTGTCTGCTGTTCTTTCAACCAAACTCAGGGTATACATTTCCATTGCCCACTCTTCTGGTCCAGAACACACGGACGCCATTGTTATTTCTGTTTAGCTCTAAAGTCAAGGTGTATAAATACTATGTTGTTGTCAAGTGTATTTCTGTTCGGCGGTAGTAGGACGCGGAGTTGAGTCAACAGCAGCTCCTGTTGTTTTTAGGAGAACAGTGGTTGGGTTCTATTTCTCTCTTGCACAGCTGCCAGTGACACGGGAAGAGGGCGGAGCCTCTGGACCGCACCTGGGCTATACCCAAACGGAGGAGTCCGTCACTAAACATGTGCACACACAACCTCCGACACTAGAAGTCTCACATTTAGCCTTCAATTGTGGCATTGATAGTCGCAATCACACGTTTAGCCTTCAATTGTGGCATTGATAGTCACAATCACACGTTTAGCCTTCAATTGTGGCAGTGATGATCACAATGACACGTTTAGCCTCCAAATTTGGCAGTGATGGTTGCAATAACACGTTTAGCCTCCAATTGTGGCAGTGATGATCGCAATCACACGTTTAGACTTCAATTGTAGCATTGATAGTCACAATCACACATTTAGCCTTCAATTGTGGCATTGATAGTCGCAATCACACGTTTAGCCTTCAATTGTGGCATTGATATTCACAATGACGCGTTCAGCCTTCAATTGTGGCAATGATGATAACAATCACACGTCTATCCTCCAATTGTGGCAGTAATGGTCGCAATCACAAGTTTAGTATTCAATTGTGGCAGTAATGGTCGCAATCACACGTTTAGCATTTAATTGTGGCAGTAATGGTCGCAATCACACGTTTAGCATTTAATTGTGGCAGTAATGGTCGCAATCACACGTTTAGCATTTAATTGTGGCAGTAATGGTCGCAATCACACGTTTAGCATTCAATTGTGGCAGTAATGGTCGCAATCACACGTTTAGCATTTAATTGTGGCAGTAATGGTCGCAATCACACGTTTAGCATTCAATTGTGGCAGTAATGGTCGCAATCACACGTTTAGCATTTAATTGTGGCAGTAATGGTCGCAATCACACGTTTAGCATTTAATTGTGGCAGTAATGGTCGCAATCACACGTTTAGCATTCAATTGTGGCAGTTATGGTCGCAATGACACGTTTATCATTCAAGTGTGGCAGTAATGGTCGCAATCACACGTTTAGCATTTAATTGTGGCAGTAATGGTCGCAATCACACGTTTAGCATTTAATTGTGGCAGTAATGGTCGCAATCACACGTTTAGCATTCAATTGTGGCAGTTATGGTCGCAATGACACGTTTATCATTCAAGTGTGGCAGTAATGGTCGCAATCACACGTTTAGCATTTAATTGTGGCAGTAATGGTCGCAATCACACGTTTAGCATTTAATTGTGGCAGTAATGGTCGCAATCACACGTTTAGCATTCAATTGTGGCAGTTATGGTCGCAATGACACGTTTATCATTCAAGTGTGGCAGTAATGGTCGCAATCACACGTTTAGCATTTAATTGTGGCAGTAATGGTCGCAATCACACGTTTAGCATTCAATTGTGGCAGTGAAGATTGCAATCACACGCTTAGCCTCCAATTGTGGCAGTGAAGATTGCAATGACACGTGTAGCCTCCAATTGGGGCAGTGATGATAGCAATCACACGTCTATCCTCCAATTGTGGCAGTAATGGTCGCAATCACACGTTCAGCATTCAATTGTGGCAGTGATGATCGCAATCACACGTTTAGACTTCAACTGTGCTATTTACTATCGCTAAAGTCAGATATTTCAATCATCAGGGGTCAGTTTGAAAATAAGGTATTACTATAAGGTCAAGAAAAGTAAACATCGCTAAGTCCTCTGACCTTGATACGGCATGGACAGAATGACTAGCTACTAAATGAGCGTGTTGACAATTGTGGGACCAGTGTTGGCAGAGAAAAGAGCTACATGCATGTTAATAGGCGGGAAAATTTGACGAATACCGTCTTGGATCGCGATAGGACGAACCGTCATCCTAGAAGATATGACGAGAAAATATTACTGTAAGAAACTATCACTATTATTTGAGGCTTTAAATACTTATCAATCCATACCTGTGGGAACATGGAATAAGGCGTCAGTCTCATCTCGTTTTCCAGTAACAAGTATAGCCAATGTGCCTGCATTTTCGTGATGAAAGAGTGGTAAACAATTTATGAAAAAGCCACTCTTAAGTACATCCGACTGAGACTAGAAGGCCTGACCTCCCCGCTATCGGCAAACCAGACTGTACTAGCTCGATGTTTAGTCTAACGAATGCGGGTGTAAAAACTATTACTCGGCGACAGGCTACTCTACTGATTGAAGCCGAACTACCATTGTACTACACCATTCGTCCCATCTTAGCTTCTTTACAAACATTCGTTCTCTGTGCGTTTCATTCATCTTGGTTGGATTAGATTACGTTTGTTTGTCATTCAAGAGGTAAACGTTTATTTACCGAGATAAAAGAGGTCAATGAACTCAAATCTCTACGCAGGGGAAACAATGTTTGCTAACAATAGCTGTGTAAACATACAAAGAGCAGAAAGGAGGAAGATCTATAACTCATGCGAACAAGAGGAAAACTAAATAAAAAAATAATTTTGAGAATAGAGTAAAATGCGAGACTTTTAATAATGCATAAAAAAAAAAAGTTCGTTCACGGTAGGAGTTTACCTGGGAAAGGACTTTTTTCCCTACCAGAAATCTATTATATAGTAGGATATTGGTAAGAAAAAAGACCTTTCAGAGGTAAATTCCTACCGTGAATGAAGTATATATAAGACGGACATGCCTTAGAGCGTTACTCTTCATCTTTGAGAGAAAGATTCAGTTTGAATCCCGGCTGAGGTATTAATTAATCTTCTTGTGCATCGCATCTGAGCTATCCGGATATATAGACTACTGGGGTAAGAATAAGGAGGTTACAATTGATAGTAAGGGTACCCGCATTTTCGTGTAGGTAAGCAGAATGGTCAAGCACCAACCTTCCTGTCAGCGGCGATACAGTATATTACTAGGATGACGCCTTAGACCATGCTACCACCGATGCGGGTAATGAATTAACTAAATATAGGAAAGAGAAAAACACAAGATGAATGAAAACAAAACAATAATTAACTTGAAGTACTGATTGCCAAACCCTTCCGTCACCTCTGACAAGACGTGTATTAATCCCAACTTGTGAATGTGCAGAATGCCAGCCCTCCACCGTGGTTCGGATCCCACGTTAAACTGTAGGTCCTCCATTTCATCTCACAATCACCCTACCATTCATTATACATTAGCGTGAGTGTGTATTACCCGAACGGGTAGTAAGACGCGGTGATAATAATAATAATAACTTGATGTAAAAGAGAAGGTGAGAAAATGATTATGAAAGAGGGAGAAAACTCCAAGTATGAATAAAGATGAAAACTAAACGCGAGAAAGAGAAAGAGCGCTCTCATCTAGACGATGATGGACGCCAAGGGGATTGGGTTGGATAGCAGCCAAAACTGATTCACGCCGCCTCAGGTCCTGAAGGAAGTTGTTTCCTAAATATAACAGAAGCCTGGATCTCGGTCACAACCATAAAAACTACGGCAGCCAACTTCCGGTTAGTGGGCTCTGACATAACCCCCCCCCCCCCTTTTTTTGTCCCCTTGCTCATCTCGGACCCCCAACGCCAGCCCACGTCAGCAAATATTGGCAGCCCTCGTTCGTCCAGTGAGTGTTAAAACACATGACGTCCCAACTAGAAACTGACAGAGAATTAAAAACATCGATACTTGTAACATCGTCTGCAAAAACCACTGTGTTAATTAAATAAAAAATAGTGATATTTTAAGAAATCAAATAAATAAATGTAATTGAAGTGCATATGTAATAAATTAATCTTAAATTTAATTCAAACAAATTATAGGCCTATTAGCAAGTTTCATAAATATACATAATAAAAATACTACTTGTAAACTAAACTATATACTACTAAGTTCATTATTATACAATGAAGGTACGATGCCTGTGCCATTCTCGGCTGATGCATTCGAGACATCGTTCAACAATAATCGATGGCATGAATATCGAAAATTGAGCCTTCAAAGTAGACCTCGGCAATTTTTTTCCCATTGTATCGCATCTTACAACCGGTAGAGGTTTTCGTCAATGAACTTATTACGCTAATGAATTAGAGATGGGGAAGGTTGAACTTAGAGGTAGTGTAGCCTTCATTTGCGCAGAGAGAAGAGTACAAAACTATTTAGGACAAAAACCAGCCTCAATACATCCAACCGGGGTTCTAGCACCTATATCCCTGTCAACGGCAGTCTAGTTTATTGCGAGAGTGACGACTTAGACCATGCAGCCACTGAAGCAGGTGACCTCGGTAATCTTGAATTAAATTGCTCACCTCAGAACTAGATTTTCTTGGGTTCAAACCCATCTGAGGTCAACTTTTTTTTAAGCTATAAAAATCCGTAGCACAACTTCCTTCGGAGGGGAAATAAAACCATCGCTCCCATATTGATTATGGCATGTAAAAGAACCCTGGAAGGAATGTAAAAGCTACCTTTCCCCAGCGAAATTGGTAGGCCCTTTCACGCTCACTCATAGAAATTCAGTGTGTAAGGCAACGTGAAGCCACCGCACTTCCTGAACGCCCTTAGTATGTGACATTTCTACCAGGTGGTGCAAGCAGCACTAACCAGCCGAAGGGCTGAGTTTATGCCCAGCTCCGGATGAATAAATATCCCATCAAACCAACTTTTGGGTTGTTGACTTAAAAATAAAAGACTTCGATATCGATGTTTTGAAAATATTCACGTTCAATGTAGCCCTACTCAATTACCTTGCATTGGTCCAGCTTATAAAGTTCAGCAAGGTAAGACTGCTGCCTTTCCAAGTAAACTGAGTGTACACCCCTAAATTCCCAACATAATAGGTCACAGTCCACATCTTTACTGGCCAGTGATCGCACTGGTGGTCTCGCAGTCTAGCCCTTAAGGCTCGCACTAAGACAGGAATTCCGGTACCGCATCTCCCTTTGTCTTATTGAATAAAGTCTCTTAATATATTTAAATTGCCGACAAGGACTTTTGAGGGGTTCTACTCTTGGATCAAAATTAGAGCATAGTTTTCGGTTTCGCTGTTTTTCAGGACCAACGGATGGTGTCAACTAAGACATTTGGAAGATATTGGAGTTTAGTCAATGTTGATAACCCTAAAATAATGTTCACTTTCTCAATTAAAGAAAGTAACTTATTGTATTAGTAAAAAATATGTCCTCAAGATCATGATGCAACCGAACTTTAAAAAGTTGAATCTTATTTAAGTTCTGTTTGTCCCCCCC
>CABFOW010000718.1:4083-26766 GCA_902141385.1 Timema californicum | reverse complement strand
GTCTGATATTTAAATGTTATATGGCCACAACTCTATACTTCATTCACGGGATGAGTTTACCTCTGAAAGGTCTTTTTTCTTACCGATATCCTACTATATAATAGATTTCTGGTAGGGAAAAAAGTCCTTTTCCAGGTAAACTCCTACCGTGAACGAACAAGACCAAATTGTGATTTTGATTCTAGACCTAAAAGGAATGATGGTTTATATAGATGACTTATTGAAAATTCAAATTTTTTTTCAAAAGTTATTCATAAGATTTTGTTCAAACTGGAGTTAATAATGACAAATAATAATTTGCTTCAGTTTTTTTTGTAAACAATAAGTAATATCATTTAAAGTTAGTTTATAACGATCTATTTTGGAAATTTAATTTTTTTTGTAAAAATGTCTATAACTATTTTGCTCAAAATAATATCTGAAGAATTTTTCATAATTTTTTGTTAATAATAATAATAATAATAATAATATTTAGCACCGCGTCTTACTACCCATTCGGGTTATACGCTTTAAGTACTAATTACTCTTTTGGCAATCAAATAAATCTGTGCCGGGACCGAGGATTGAACCCCGGCCGCCAGCATAGAAGTCTGACACCTTACCCCTCGATCGCCAGGTCATCTGGATGGTAGTGTAACCTACCGGATGGAATATAAATTAAACAAAAAAAAAACGTTTAAGAGAGTAACCACTTGATAGCCTATTAAATTTTACCAACCAATGAGAAAAGTTACCGACCCAGGAGCAAGATAGCCCCTGGTTACGGGATGTGTTTTTTGATGCTTTAAAGTACAGTCTTATCTCCCCTGAGGTGTTAAAACACCTTATTTCTCTCTTCCCTTCCTTCTGCGTGTAGATTAATCATCTATCAATCTTAGTTTTTGTATCGTCTCCGCGGTTCTTAGGTGGTGTTTTCCGGTGGAACCCTTACCGAGAACGATAGAAGGTGGATCACATATACAATAATAATATTTAGCACCGCGTCTTACTACCCGTTCAGGTTAAACACTTTAAGTACTAATTACCCTAATGGATTAGGAATTGGGAAGGTCGAATTAGAGGAAGTGAGCCCGCATTTGCGTGGAGAGAGAGAGAGTGGAAAACCATTTAGGAAAAACCACCACCCCCAGTTCACCCGACCGAGATTCGAACCTCGATCTCCCAGTCCTCGGCAGTCGAGCTAAACACGTTTGTTAGTAAAAATTATTATTCAAGAGAAGATTACTGATGAGTAATTTTTTTAATAGGTTTAAAGAGTATATAATAGATTGAGTGGCAAAATTTTATATATATTTACAAAGAGGGTTCAAGGCACGTATAAGGTACAGCCTTACAATCAGCTCATCTTTCACCGGAGGGGTCACAATAGTAGAACCCCTCCTGCGAATCTTCGAGTCCCAATTTAACGTACGCATCCGGCCGGAAGTTGGAGGTCACGAGTGTGATTTGTGACCTGACTAGTTCCCCGACATCGCAATAGCCTCTTTAAATGACAAGGGAAGCGGCCCTACCCCTGACAATTGATAAATTGCTGAATTATCCAATTGGATCACCTCAGGGAGTGGATGACGTAATCGCTGATTTGATCTCGAGACAAGGATAGCGCTACAACACACTAATAAATAATAACAGAGTTCATACCACTTCTTACTACCCGTTCGGGCTAAACACTTATGTACTAATGACGCTAATGGTTTTAAAGATCGGGAAGGTTATATTTTAAGGAAGTTTACCCGCATTTGCGTGGAGGGAGAGTGGAAAACCCTTTTGAGAAAACCCCCCTCAGTACACCCGACCGAGATTCGAACCACACAATCTCCCCGTCATCGGCAAGTTAGTCTATTGCGAGAGTAGCGCGTTAGACCACGAGGTCACGAAGCGGGTTACTACTATTTACGATGATAATGAGGTAGATATGAGGGGAAGGGACCTTAAAGAAAGTGTACCTGCATTTGCTTGGGGGTTGAGTTAAGAACAATTTAGGGGAAACCACCTCGGTGCACCAAACTGACATTGAAATAGTTTTTTTATGAAACTCACTGGAACATTGTAACAAAGTGATAGTTTCATTAAAAATTGTGCTTTATATTTTGTTTGATTAAAAAGTTATTGGTATTAATTATGTGTTTGTTATTTTAATTAATTCAAAGTTAATTTAATAAACGCTTATATGAAAATAATAGGCAATAGAAACTACATGTAATAGAACTGTGGGTTGCCAGACCCGGAAAATATATTTAAGGTCACCATCAAAAAAGATTGGGAAACCCTGGTTGAGAGGATAAATATAAGCTATATTAGAACCATTAACAATCATGGCTCAAGCTGAAGGCTAGTAAAGGTACCAATCATGACAATGTTTGAGGGATGATAAAGGTACCAATCATGACCCTGGATAAGGGCTAATAAAGGTACCAATCATGACCCTGGATAAGGGCTAGTAAAGGTATCTATCATGACAACGCTTGAGGGCTAATAAAGGTACCAATCATGACCCTGGATAAGGGCTAGTAAAGGTATCTATCATGACAACGCTTGAGGGCTAGTAAAGACATCGAACATAGTCTAGCTGAGGAATTATAAAGGTGTCTAATAGATGTAATGACCGCCAATGTCCGATGTTAAGCTTAACCTTACCTTAAAGTCTTACAAACACTATAACAAGCAGCAGCAGAAAGATAAAAAAGAAGGCAGTCTAGATCGTGAGATTGTCTAGTTCCGAATTTGCACGTCCCTACAGAGCGTTCTTTGTTAGTACAGGACCGCGGGAGAACCCAAGTGGCAAATTGTTCCGCCGCCCGGGGCTTATCACGATGGGCAACGAGGGCTGATCGCGAAATATGTGTTTACACAAGTTGCGAGAACCAATTTAGATAACTACGTGAATATTAATTGATAAAATAAAAGAATGTTATCATAGACATGAGTGGGGTTATTGAGGGCTTGAAAGATTAGTATCATGTGAACTAAATTTAGACCCCGGTGAGGATCGAAGAGAGTTTGAATCACAACGTGCAACGGAATATGCCTAAGATCAAGGGCATTTGTTAGAAAAAAAAAGTTCTAAAGACTAAGAGCATTATATTCGTAAATTTTAAAAATGACACCTGGATATGGGAATCAAACCAGTGTCCAGGTGTCGTTTTTCAATTTTACGAATATGATATCTGATGTGGGTGTATCCGTAACCTATAGGTCAGTGGTTCTTAACCTGTTATTACTCGTGGCCCCCTAAATATCCTAAAATATTTTCGCGGCCCACTAGTTTTTACTAACATAATAATCATTAAGATGAATTCTAATATAGTTGCTTTATTTACTGATCATAACAACAAACAAACAACAAACAATATAAATTAACTTACTTAAATGCATTTAATGGGAGCTCTGCTGTTAAACACTTTCCACACTTTCTACTAATTTGTCTCTTCTTGTTTTAATTGTATTACTTAATGCCTATTCGCATGCAGTAGTCGGTTCGGAGTCTGCTTCGTTTCAACATTTATCATTGTGGAAAATCCTTTTTCGCATAAATAAGTAAAAAAAAGGTGGCAGCTAATTTGAAATGGTGATGGTAAGCCGATGGTGATTTTTTTTTTACCATCTCTATTAATCGTGCTCCCCCTTCCTTCAATTACCCCAGAAAATCGAGTTTTCTGTACTTACAAGCTTACGATCATCGTATTCTTTCTTCCAAAACGTAAAATTTAAAATAATTGACTTCAGTAATAAGCAAATAACATTTTAAATTATCTTTTCGAAGACCCCCCTCCTCCCCCCAAAAAAAACACCCCCACTGTTAGTAATCCCTGCTGTAGATCATTTAGATCTTCCAAGCTTTGCTTCTCATGTACAATTAATTTTACACGCGTTAACTTTCTTCCATTAATAACACAAGTTGAAAAACTAAAGTTAAAATTTTATACTGAAAATTTAACTTTACGTTGCTCAAACCTAAAATGCTTCAACCTACGCATTTAATTAATATCTTACAGGAAAGGGACCAAACCTAGGTCCCTCAACTTTGTTCCAAATTCCGGCTGAAGTAAAGTACATTCAGTTTTCTGTGAACGGTTAGAGTCTTACCTTAACGGATTACACCATGGCCCTATCTGACACGCTGCAACATAGTGTAACCCGTCAAGGTAAGATTACAACCTTACAGGGTGCTAAAGAGTGGTAAGAGGGGGGTAAGAATAATTTGAGATCTACCATTAATACTAAATAATGTGTTGCATACGTAGACCAAAACCTTGGCTCAGTCGGTTACGCTTTTGCCTCAAGTCCCAGGTTCGATTCATTACATGAATGTATCATTGGTATAATTGGGGTTTCCCCTTTCACAGTAACGAATTAACGGTTGGGGATAGTGGGTGTCATGTTTGTTCAGGGGTTAAGTTATTGGCTAACTAGTGTGACTATACAACCAATCGGCTCAGGAAGTGTACGTTAAATAACCCCCAAGATAATAACATTCTGACTGCTGCTTACGTGAGAAAAAACAGCAGTAATGTATTATTATTATTATTATTATTATTAGCACCGCGTCTTACTACCCGTTCGGGATATACGCACTTACGCTAATGTGTAATGGTTTTCGAAAGACAGCAAAGCTCAACATTCTTAGTCCAATGCAATTTAGTTGAATCTTTATTTTTACTTGACTTGAGTGACGTCAATAAAATATGATAAATCTTGGTAACAATGATTGATTGAATATGTAAGAATTTATTTGACTTCCTTTACCCTACAGTCATTTTAGTTGAAGAAATGAAAAGGATGAGATGGCAAATGTTTCACTAATAAAAGCATTTTTTATTTATTTACCTTTTTTAAAAGTAATTACGTGTTTGTACTTTTATTTAAATATTATTTATGCAAACAAGAGTTTTAATGTAAAGTGTTTGTTTGATAGCATCCAATTAATTGTTTTTATAAATAAAATTGTGTTTCAAATAATAATAATAATAATCATATAACTGAGCTTGAATAAAACTGTATCTTCCTGGGCCCTGGTTAAATTGAATTGTTACAAGTTTTTAGTAAAATTTAAGATAAGTAAATGATTAAAAATAAATTAATCATGAAGGCCAGTATTCTTCAATTATGAATATTGAATACAGTGTTAAGGCTCTTTAACAATGCTAGAATTTTCAAATACCTTAGTTTAATATTTAATGAACTGTTTATTTGGGAAAAAAAAATAATCATTTGGAAATACCGATACAAACAATCAAACAAACACCAGTGAATTCAGCTGAGATGTATGCACATTTATTGATATATTGATAATAGATAAATTAAAATAAACATTCTTATGAACATTATTAATTATATACCTTTTATTCGGCACATTAGATCAGTTGGTAGTGATTCTGCCTACTAAGTTAAAGATCTCGGTTTGGATTCCCAGCATTGCCGAAACATTTATCATCGATCGTTTTTCTTCTAACACAGTGATGAACTAACAGGCGGGGACTTGATGTTGTGCTTTATCTACATAAAAATTAGTATAATAATTTGTGTCCTGATATAAACAAATGTTTCAGAAAGTACAGGCCAAAATCCAAGAGTTTGATGGAAAAATTAATCATCTACCACTGAACTATCCTGGTTCGTCTTGTTCCAAGGGTAGTTTTTAACTAAATATTTAAGGGGGTGGTGTGTGTTAATGTTATATAGAGAAAGCTTGGTCTATTTTGAAATGTTACATATTTTTACAAAAAAATCTAAGAAAGATTTCTCATAACTCTAAGTAGCCCAAATTACAATTAATCCCCTGGATTAAAATAATAATGGGAAAATGACTCTATATCATTGGTTTACAAACCCAAACAAAACACCTCAGATTTGATTCTCGTCTATGGGTGGATATTTTTCAAACTATTTTATGGGTATTTAATAATTGTATCAACATACTTTTGAAATTTTATTGAAGACTTGTAGTTTTAAATAAAATTATGGTTTATTTATATTCTAACGTAAAATTTGATTAAAAAAAATCTGATTGTTTTTTATTTTTAAGGAAAGAGTTTAATTATTTAATACATATACACATTTATAAATAGATAACATTTAATATTTTCTTGTTATATTCTTTGCTATAATTCCTGTTTTTTATAGTATAAAACTCTTTCCAAAATTAGAAAATAATGCCGTATTTATTAATTCTTAATATTTACTTCCTTAAAAATAGTTCAAAAACGCATGAAAGTCCCTTTGTATTGGTCTGTTGAACCCTCGGACTTTCAAAGATCTTCCAGAGCCAATGAACAACCCCCCAGTTGCCCAGAGTCATATTTCTCACAGATTTATCAAGGTGAAGTCAATATTTTTATTTTTATTGTCACATTCGTGTATATTTCGTAATATTACACAATATATATATATATATATATATATATATGATAAAATCAATATAATCTTGTCATCGACGGCCTGTTTGTATAAACATTTGATGTTGTGAGTGGAGAATGATATAACGAATGTTGCGAGGATTGTTATAGTGAATAAATAAACAAACTAAGAGGAGCTGACACAAAAAGAGGTGTCAGATGTCCTGCGCTAGGAACTAGGCCACCAGCCCAGTTAAACGGGGGAGATCTTTAGCTCCTCAATGCTGATTAGTGAAAATCATAGCTATGAGGTCACGCTGCCCGTCACGGGGCTAAAGTCGCTGAGCCGTCGGGTTGATCAAGTATCGGTCGGGGCTGACGTTCTAGCCCAGTGAACCAGGTTCGATGAATTTGCGGGGGGGCACTTATAAATCAGACAGGTCACAGATAAAAACCTCATAACACCTCGTTCGGTCCTTCGCTTCACTAAGTTCCTCATTTTAGCTTCATTTCTAACATACACATTTGTAATAGTATAGTAACAATTAAAATAATTTAAAAAGCCAAGTCTAATGTAAACCACAAACCCAAACAAAGTAATCATACCATCCCCCAATTATCGCAGGCCAAGGACATCTTTACAGATCTCCAGGACGACATGTAACACAGTTCAACACAGGCGGAGATGAGGTGGAGTGACAATACAAACATTAACACATAAATGTTTATCATTTACTTCTCCCTAAATAAGCA
Organism: Timema californicum; assembly: GCA_902141385.1. Taxonomy (NCBI): domain Eukaryota; kingdom Metazoa; phylum Arthropoda; class Insecta; order Phasmatodea; family Timematidae; genus Timema; species Timema californicum. The sequence goes on along the minus strand of CABFOW010000718.1, from coordinate 19,678 downwards.
ACAATAATGTCCTCATGATTGAGATTGTCTAGTAAAATTTTCAGTTTCACATTTATTTCTCCATCCATGTGCGCTGCAATATCCTTTAAAAAAAGCTTTTTTAGTACAATTTTCAGTTTTACATTCATTTACCCCTCCATGAGCACAGCAATATCCTTTTAAAAAAGCTCTTCTAGTACAACTTTCAGTTTTACATTTCATACCACCTCCATGAGTAAAGCAATGTCCTCCTTTTAGAGCATGTTTAGAACAATAATCAGTTTTACATTCATAGACGCCTCCATGTGAAAGGCAATGTCCTCCTTTACGGGCAAGTTTAGTACATTGTTTTGTTTTACATATTCTTCCCCCTCCATGAGCAACACAATATCCTCTTGATTGAGATTGTTTAGTACAATTTTCAGCTTTACATTGATATATCCCTCCATGTGCACAGCAATATCCTTTAAGAAAGGCTTTTTTAGTACAATTTTCAGTTTTACATTCATTTACCCCTCCATGAGCAACACAATGTCCTCTTAAATGAGCTTGTTTAGTACAATTTTCAATTTTACATTTATTACTTCCTGCATGAGCAACACAATATCCTCTTACACGGGCTTTATTAGTACAGTTTTCAGTTACACATTTATCCCTCCATGCATGTGCAAAGCAATATCCTTTAAAAAAAGCTCTTTTAGTACAATTTTCAGTTTTACATTCATTTACCCCTCCATGAGCAACACAATGTCCTCTTAAATGAGCTTGTTTAGTACAATTTTCAGATTTACATTTATTTCTACTTCCATGAGCAACACAATGTCCTCTTAAATGAGATTGTTTAGTGCAATTTTCTGTTTTACATTTATAACCCCCTCCATGAGTAAAGCAATGTCCCCCTTTTAGAGCAAGTTTAGAACAATTTTTTGTTTTACATATTCTTCCCCCACCATGAGCAACGCAATGTCCTCTTGATTGAGAATGTTTAGTACAATTTTCAGTTTTACATTTATTTACCTCTCCATGTGCATAACAATATCCTTTAAAAAAAGCTTTTTTAGTACAGTTTTCAGTTTTACATTCATTTACCCCTCCATGAACAATACAATGTCCTCTTAAACGAGCTTGTTTAGTACAATTTTCTATTTTACATTTACTACTTCCTGCATGAGTTACACAATGTCCTCTTACACGGGCTTTATTAGTACAGTTTTCAGTTTCACATTTATTTGTCCATCCATGTGCAAAGCAATATCCTTTAAAAAAAGCTTTTTTAGTACAATTTTTTGCATGAGCAACACAATATCCTCTTACACGGGCTTTATTAGTACAGTTTTCAGTTACACATTTATCCCTCCATGCATGTGCACAACAATATCCTTTAAAAAAAGCTCTTTTAGTACAATTTTCAGTTTTACATTCATTTACCCCTCCATGAACAATACAATGTCCTCTTGAACGAGATGTATTAGTACAATTTTCAGATTTACATTTATTTCTATCTTCCATGAGCAACACAATGTCCTCTTAAATGAGATTGTTTAGTGCAATTTTCTGTTTTACATTTATAACCCCCTCCATGAGTAAAGCAATGTCCCCCTTTTAGAGCAAGTTTAGAACAATTTTTTGTTTTACATATTCTTCCCCCACCATGAGCAACGCAATGTCCTCTTGATTGAGAATGTTTAGTACAATTTTCAGTTTTACATTTATTTACCTCTCCATGTGCATAACAATATCCTTTAAAAAAAGCTTTTTTAGTACAGTTTTCAGTTTTACATTCATTTACCCCTCCATGAACAATACAATGTCCTCTTAAACGAGCTTGTTTAGTACAATTTTCTATTTTACATTTACTACTTCCTGCATGAGTTACACAATGTCCTCTTACACGGGCTTTATTAGTACAGTTTTCAGTTTCACATTTATTTGTCCATCCATGTGCAAAGCAATATCCTTTAAAAAAAGCTTTTTTAGTACAATTTTCAGTTATACATTCCTTTACTTCTCCATGATCTACACAATATCCTCTTGAGCGAGCTGTATTAGTACAATTTTTAGATTTACATTTATTTTTCCCTCCATGAGCAACACAATGTCCTCTTAATTGAGATTGTTTATTACAATTTTCTGTTTTACATTTATAACCCCCTCCATGAGTAAAGCAATGTCCCCCTTTTAGAGCAAGTTTAGTACAATTTTCCCTTTTACATTTCCTTACCCCTCCATGAGCTACACAATGTCCTCTTAAATGGGCTTGTTTAGCACAATTTTCAATTTTACATCTATTACCTCCTCCATGAATAAAGCAATGTCCTCTTGAGCGAGCTGTATTAGTACAATTTTCAGTTTTACATTTCCTACCTTCTTCATGAGCAATACAACGTTCTCTTATCTGGGCTTGTTTAGTACAATTTTCTGATTCATATTTTATTTCAGCTGCTGGTGTATTGCATTTCGATGTAATAATCTGACTTATATTTAAAAACGAACTTTTTATTAAAAAGTTATCATTATTTTCATGTGTGAGTGACAAACTTAGATATAATTCTTGATCTTCCTGATAACACTCTTTCTTAAAATCAAAATCAGAGCTTTCTTGTACATTTTGGTTTGAATATATTATTTCACTTGATAAAGTAGAGTTGTCTTGTTCTAACAAGATCTGTAAGCACAGTTTATGCAAAACATTAAATAGTGATTCAATTATTATAAATAATTGAGAAATAACATCTGGAAACAGGAATCCAGCCCAATATAATACAATGATATATTGATATTACAGCCACCAGCAAATAAATCAATAATTGTGCACTAACCAGGTTAAAAGCCAATATTGAGTCTCTGGTGGATGTAGTTTCAATACAAAGATAAAGTAGCAGTTGATACTACACATCCATCTGACTCATACCTTAAAATATTATTGATGAATGGACCTGACCATAGGAGGAGTCGTGGATAACAGTCATAGAGCCTCCGCAGTTAACCAAATTTCCTAGGATTTATTCCCAAGTATAGGATAAATTTTTAAAAATCATTTAAATAATTTTATAATTTCCATCTAGACAATATCACTTCTGTATTAGAATTAACTATTACCTTGTGTGTGTGTGTGTGTGTGTATCGTAGATTTTAATCGAATTTCTTCTCTCTATAGTTATGATTTTTAAATATTTAATTATTCATACAGAAAATTAAGTATTAGTAAAAATATCCTATATTCAATGTGAGCTACTTTATTCATCACACCAATTGTGGGTAAAATTCCAAAATTAATAAAAAAAAGGGTTAAATTAATACCAGAAGTAGCTTAATAGTATTTATATTCATTTATTATTTTAAGCCATATATCAGGATTTGACATAAAAGGTCAAGTGGTCTGGTCTAGAATCCATTACTTCTAGAAAAAAATCATAATGGTTCATTTCAGTCTTCACAATTTTATCTTTATAATCAGAAGTGTCAGGTTCATGCTAAAGAGAAAAATAAATATTTTTCAACAAGAACACACAAAATCGGAGATATTTAAATCAATTAACGTGATTGCATCACTATGAAATAAACATGGATGGTTTATAAGAAGTTATTTATCATATGTTATCCAAGAAAGCTCCTCTTACTTTAATTCCTAACAGTACTATAAAATGTTTTGTAAAACAACGTGGTGTTAGAGCCACCTTAATTAGCAGTCCTATCTTCAAGGAAAAACTGTATCAGAATTATACCCACAGATACTCAAACGTCATACTTTTAGTTCTTAATAGAGACAACGAGGTAAAGACTATAGAGTGCTAACCTCTTCTGGCATTCCAGGTTAATGGATAGATTGGCCCGGTACCTGTAAGTGTCCACCCGAGATTCAACCCCAATTTGTGTTTGCAGGGACATTTCAAAAACAATGGTCTTTAGAAGATGGAAAAATATGAAAAAATACCAACTGTAGTAGATAGTTATTATAGCACCATGAATTCGCACTATTCTGGAAGATTCCTACAACCAGTAACAAGCGCTCTGGAACACAGGTAGGCGCAGTGCTATAATTTGAGGGCCTGGACTACCTTAAAGCCACCCCTCCTCCCTACCAATATTTCTCTACATGTTCAAAACGCCTGTCACCATCAGCTTGATCATTTAAAAAAATGAAACTATATACTTATTATTCATTTTCAAAATTCTAGTCATTTGAGAAGCTAAGTAGTGTGATTCATCTTTTACTTACATCTCTTAAGAATTTGTTTTAAAAAACTTTACAATATTTAACACTGTAATCTTTCTGTCAGGTAAACCCGCTTTACTTTATTTATTTAGTGTAATGTTGAGTAAATCAATATTCGAGAAACTATTCCTATAGGTTCTATGAGAGTGCATGTTTATTCTACAGGAGAATTATTTCCAGTCGTAAGTGTTTAAATGTTATGAGAAGTGACTAAAATAAAATACTTTAAAATTGGCAATGCTGAATGATTGATTTTCTCAGAATTAATGTGATATTTTACTTTCTATGCAGTCATCTTTAATGGAGAAAAGGATTTTATAGTGAATATTATATTAGGGATTTGACTCAAATATAAAAATTATATCGTAGGGCACATAGTAAAAGAGTGTCAGAAGGTAATGGGTGATCTGAACGCAAGAGTAGGAATTTAGAAAGTATGGTTTGAGACGGTGTTATGGACGGAAGGATGTTGATAAAGAAAATAGGATGGTAGGAGTGTGATGAAATTAGGTAGGAGAAATAAATTGAAAGTGACAAAGAGCAAGTATAAGGAGAGTGAAGGTCATAAGATTACTGATAAATTTTTAACGGGGAAAAAAGTCGGTGACAGTCTACTTTATCATGGATGAAGAAATGAAAAGGTAGACATTAAACATCAAGGTAGTATACAAAGTGTTTCCTTAAAGAGTGATCAATGGTTGTTGATGGCAGATATAAAGGGATGGGAATGAAAGAGAAAGGAAGTAATACACGAAAGAAGAATAAGAGTGTGGAGTATAGAACACGAAGAGGAGATAAAGCTGTACTTAAGAAAGGCCATATTTGTACCCAAAGGATCAGATGCAAAGTGTAAAAGTTGAATGGAAAAACTTTAGGAAAAGTGTGATGGGAATGGCTGAGAAGTTATGTGGAAGGAAAAGCCCTGGAAGGTGAAGGAAGCCATAAAGGAGAAGAATAAAGCATTCAGAAGAGATTTAAGAATAGGAACGAGGAAATCTAGGAAGCATATAAAATAAATAGAAAAAAAAAGCAAAGTGAGTTTAACAGGAAGACAGAGAGGATTGGATGCGAAAATGGACAAAATGCTAGAATGGGACGTAGAAGCAGGTAAGAATCTATTATATAACCAAGTAAAAAAAAGGAGAATAGAGAAAAGACAAGAAGTTAGAATGATAATTGAAGAACCAAGAGTGTTGAAGACAAGATTGAAAGAGAAAGCATTAAGAAAGAGATATTTTGGGAATATGTTGAACCCGGTAAGAGGGAAGCGATGAGAGTGAAAGAGCGAAGCTGGAAGAAATAGCAGAAAAGGAGGAAAGATGTCCAACAAGGAAACAGGTGGAGGATGCATTAAAGAGGATGAAAAATGGGAAAGCACAGGGTGTGGACTAACTGACTTAGGAAATAATAAGAGCTGCTGGTGAAGAAGGTGTACAATGTTTATACTGAGAGTGGAACAAGGTACCGGTAGACTGGAAAAAAAGGGAGTTATAATACCTATTTAAAGAACAGAAACAGGAAGATGTGTACAAATAAAAGGAGTTTAAATCTAATGTACCACTGTACAAAAATATGCGAGGAGATATTGGAAATGAGAATAAGAAATGAAATAAAAAGGAAGTTGAGGAGAGGAACAGCACGGATTTAAAGGTACAACAAGGTCTACAATAGTTTTAATCTTCGCCAATCGGCAGATGAAGTATAGTAGTATGAATATGGGAAAGACTTGTTAATGGTATTCATGGATGTGGAGAAGGCTTATAATAATGTGGGTGAGCAGAAGAACAGAATGGTTCAAAATAATAAAATTCAGTAAAGCAGAGTAGTGCCCTCCCACCATAAGAATTTGTAATGTTAATGGAAATGGCCATAAGCAAAGTGCCAGAGAAATGTGAGGAGGAAAGAAGGAGTCATAATGGATGCTGATGACATGATGGAAGGGGGGAGAAGGAAAGGGAAGTACAGGAACGACTACAAGATTGGAATGAGGAAGTGAAAGAGTGAGGAATTAAGTTTAGCGTGGCAAAGTGTGAAGTGATGGCAAGGAAGAGAGTAAGGCCAAATAAAGCCATGAGGTTGGATGTGGTGGAGCTAAGAAAAGTACTGAGCATAAAATAGTTTGGAAGCGTGATTGAGGATAAAGGTGAAGATAGAGACGATTTAATTATAAGAGGACATCAGAGGGAGTTGTTCTATAGATGCGTAAGAAACCTGCTATGAAGAAGATAAGTCTCCTTGCAGTGTAAACATATGTTATATGAGGCGTACTTTGTACCCAATGTCACACACGCATCAGAAACACGGACAATGAATTTAAGAGATACAAGGAGAAACATGGACAGCGAATCTAAGAGAAACAAGGAAAAAGGAGGCCAGGGGAGGAATTATGTTTGTGAAGAGAATGTTAGATGTCACAAGGAGAAATAAGATTAGGAATGAAGTTAGTTAGCACCACGTCTTAATACCTGTTCTGGTTATACGCTTTAAGTACTAATTACGATAATGGGTTAGGAAATGGGAAGGTTATATTAGAGGAAGTGAACCCGCATTTGCGTGGAGGGAGAGTTGAAAACCATTTAGGAAAAACCACCCCCAGTTCACCCGACCGAGATTCGAACCTTGATCTCCCCGTCCTCAGCAATCGAGCTTCAACACAACAAGCGCGTTAGCCAACTACGCCACCGAGGCGGATAATGAAGTTAGTTATCAAAGAAAGTTAACCCTTCTCTTTAGAGAAGGTTTTGCAATACCAAGGGCAATGATAAAGTGGATCACCAGGGATCTTTATTTGATCCCCCACATTAAATATACAGAAGCCCAAGTACTTGAACTAAGATGTTTAACTATCAGAAAAAAGAAATATTTAATTATACATGTTAATGGGAGTTGAACGGGTATGCTAGATGTAAAAGCATAGCAACCGAATAGAAGAAGACATTGGCTTAGAGACTGTTTAATTTTCATAATCCAAATGTTAACAATAGTATGTCTTTAGATTGCGGGTTATGCTCAATAGCAACAATATACATAGGGAAGTTAATAAATGTATTTATTTACAAGAAATTAATATAAATTTTCAGAGTATTAAATGCACAATCCAATAATAAGTACATTCATAATAATTTGACAGAACCCATTTATATATGCGCCAAAAGTTAAAATATAGCAAGCAATAATTGAAAATAAATTTAAGTTAGGAAACATGTACATTGGAAAGTCTATTTGTATTACATCTCCTATCTTATCTACAGTAGCTCCGTGGCTTCTTTGGTGCTGACTGACAGCTTTGAAAAGTTACCAGACCAAATTATGTATCTCTACGCCTAACCATATGATCTGCAAAAACATGTGTCTAGCGGCTGTCCCTTCTGACGGTCAGTATTTAGGTATATAGCTAAATGTTGACTGTCAGAAGTCAGCTGTTAGCTGTCAGTCAGCACCAAAGAAGCCATGGGGCTACTGTATATCACCTAATAGGAATATGCTCCTAATTATACACCTGGCTACGTTAGACATAAGTAAAGATGTTATTATCATCCAAATACCAGTGAGGTGGGGCAACCTACACAAAAAGGCTTAATATATCTCTTACAAACATATTGAGTGTATACTGACGGTCGACAAACATTAATCGAAATTCTCCTTGCGTAACAATTGAAAGAAAACTAACAATATATATAAGATTCATTTAGAACGCCTAGCACATAAGACAGACAGGATCCCAATCATAAAAGCCCAATATACCCTACAAAAATAAATAACAAAACCTGACTTGATTAGACTACCAAGGAATCTAAATTTAAAGAGATATGTCCAAAAATATGCATCAATTCATAACAAATCTAATTACTCAACAAAACTTATTAGTAGAATTATTCATAAAAAAAATGTTCCGAAGCAAATCCAAATTGGTCCCTACATAATTAAGTTACAATTTAACAGTTCCCTGGTTTACAAATTATATAATGCTTTTCCAATAATACGTAGACTTACATGTAGAAAGATCCTACATCCTAAAAACATCAAAGAGTTACTGCTCCTTGCCGGGTACACGCTTATATTCAGATTTTCACTGTGGGGGAAAATAAGAGAGGGCGGATACACCAGTTCAATTATGTCAGCAAGTTAGAGTGAGTTTACCTCATTGACGCCTGCGCACAACGTCAAGAGGGAGATAATACGGGAGGTTAGGGAAAACCACGTGATCACCAAGAGTGCTTCTTTCTCCAAGTTTTAGCGCCTGCGCAGCGTCCGCTACTCGGGGAAAGTCAGTCGAACTACGTAACCTTCAGAGGAAACAGTCTTGTTTTTCTTGTTTAACGTGAGCGGAGTGTTGATGTGCTCGGAGGACTCATGAGATGACGCTGGTTTCCCGGTTTAACGGGTTAAGTGTGATTGCACTTTTATAGGTGGCGAAGGTTATGCGGCGAAGAAGTTAGTAGCAACGGTACAAATCAGTTGGGGCACATATATTAGATGATGGTATGGGCATGTTATAAGGATGGAAAAAGAAAGGATACCGAAGAGAATATTGAAAATGAAATATGTAGGAAAAAGAGCGTAAGGGAGGACAAGAAAAAGATCGAAGAAGCAGATAAGAGAATGAGTTCAAGTGAGAGGTGGAGAAGAATGGAAGAAATCTAAACAGGAAGAATTGTGGAAGGCAGTTAAATTAATTTGCCCAGCCACGGGCTGGAAACTTTGTGTCATGATGGTGATATGTCTCAAATTTAAGGTTTCTAGAGATGTTTTGGAAAGTTTATACAGAGGGTAAGTCATAAAGTTACAATTGATAAAGGCAGTAGATTCCCAAAGGTAAAGGGTTTGTTAGAAATCCTCCATTGGATACACAATGTTTTCTTGTTTTAGTAAAATTAGCATGAATTTGTTTTTTAAACTTGATTTTTCTCAAAGTAAGTAACAATTGATTTATTTATGTTACGGTTTTTTATATTATGTACTTATATTAGGTCTAATATTAAGTTAAAGTCGATATTTTCGTTGGTATATTTACAGTGATATTTCAATTCAATACATTTCTTTCCATTGACTTAATTTGTCAACAATAGACGTTTATCACTTGAAAATCCATATTAATGGCTAAATTTTATTAAATGCTATTTCAATAGGAAACACGAGTATATTTCCAGCACACAAAATTTCAACCAAAGATCAATCAAAACAATTACACTGCTTGTTTTTAATCTATTTTTTTTCAATTACCTAATAGTTATAAGTTTAATTCTTAGGTATAGGTTAATTTTAAGTATGGCCAATCATAAATAATCCAGGGAAATATTTCTCAATGTATATCAGAACTATTAAGTAGGTAGAAAAATTATAACATAATATTAAGGAAAACTATGAGTATGAACGTTATAAAACATCTAAATATATTTTATTTACAAGAAATTCCTAGTACACATAGGTTTGTATTAATTTTAAATCAATCAAACCACATAGAACATAAAGATAAGAAAATATATATGAGTTTCAGAGAAAAATAAAATATTTTTCCGAAATAATTTCCATTCCAACGCTAAAAGAGGAACTATCTGAAACCATTTGAAAAAAAGCAATTTAGTTTGTAAAAGAAACCACCAAGATTGAAAAAATATATAAATTACTTTATGGTAAAAGGGAATTTTAAATTATCTTGATGAAATTTTTGTACAATAGTTGATTGTACGAGCTTACTAAGCACATCTTTCTTTTTTGGCATTTAGAATTACACCTCAAAGTCGGGTAATGTATCTCAATATCTGGTGAAATTTAATAAAACTTAAAAAGTCCCCTGAGTGGTCTCATTGGGTCTCATTCATTCTTTCCAAAGGCAATATTTTTGTTTATATTGAGATCAAAGTTTTGATCCTAATGTAGTGGAGAATAGGTGATTTTCCTAAATTTGATCCCTACTCTTCTCTATACAAATGCAGGTGCATTTGTACTAATTTAACATTTATATCGCCATTCATATATTGAGCTATCTAGCTGTTTGACCCAATACTTAACAATTGTCCGCATATTTCAATCTCACTTCATATGCTTTTTAATGTCCTAAGTCATAATAGGATTATTTTCTAAATATTATTTAAGCTTTACAGTTTATAAGCTCTCATAAAAAAAAAGCAATATTCTTCTAACCAAGCAAGCTTAATACAATTTTCATTCTAACATTTCCAAACCTCCCCATCAAAAAACCACTACCCTCCTGTTCGAGCATATTTAGTTCAATTTTCAGTTTTACAATTACTACCCCCTCCATGAGCAATAAAATGTTCTCTTAACTGAGAATGTTTGGTACAATTTTCAACGTTACAATTACTACCCCCTCCATGAGCAACACAATGTCCTCTTAACCGAGCTTATTTAGTATTAATTTTCAGTTTTACTTATTTTAGATGTATTATATTTACTTATATTCATAGATGGTTTAAATTAGGAGGGATAGCCAGCACACTTACCTAGGTGATACTGGAGTAGTAATTGTTTAGATATAACACTAAAAAACACATAAACACATTCATAAGGGCAAACTTTCACTGTCACAGACAGCTTCATCAGGTCAGGAGAGTAGACTGTTTATGTGTTTTTAAGTGTTATATCTAAACAATTTCTACTCCAGTATCACCAAGGTAAGTGTGCTGGCTATCTCTCCTAATTTAAACCATGATTTAGCCTAGTGCTCTATACCACATAACCTTATATTCACAGATGACATTTTTACTTAAAAGATTTTTGTAATTTTCATGTTTGTGAACCAATCTAATATATAATTTTTGATTCTCATCAACATATTCATTGTCTAAATTAGATTCAGAGATTTCTTGTAAATTTAGGTTTGAATTTATTAGTTCCCTTGATAAAGTGAATGGGTCTTTTTTTTAACTTGATCTGTAAACATACATTTAGCGATAAATTAAAATGTGATTCAACTATCATAATTAATTGAGAAATATCCCCTGGAAACAGGAATCAAACTCGATGATATATGGAAACTACAGACATCAGTGAATAAATCAATAACTGTGCACTAACCAGGATAAAAGCCAATATCGAGTCTCCAGTGGATGTGGTTTCAACACAAAGATAATGTAGCAGATGACTCATAACTTAAGATATTAGTAATGAATGACCGTGAACACAGGGGGAGTCATGGATAACAGTCAGAGGGTTCACACTCAATGTCCTCATGATTGATTACATTTTTATACATAAGTAAATGAAATGAATATTTTTCACATAGACAATATTACTTCTGGAGTATAATTATTTAACAATTTGTATATGATGTATATATATATATATATATATATATATGATGTGTGTGTATGTATATATATATATATATATATAGAGAGAGAGAGAGAGAGAGAGAGAGAAAGTTAATTTTAAATAAATTTCATTTTTTTTTCATGTGTGTGTGTTAATTTATTTACTTATTGATAAATAAAATCAAATAATTATAGTAAAAAAAACCCTGCAATATTCAATGCGATCTATTTAATTCCTTTCATCATGTGTGGATAAGGTTCAAAAAAACTATCCAAAAAAAAAATGAGGTTTAGTGATACGAGGAGTAGTTAGTAGTTTTTATATTTAACATAAAATTATAATTAATACCTGAGATTTGACATCAACGTTGAAGGGGTCTAGGTTTGACTCCTTAACTCCTAGAGAAGAATCATAAAACTTCATTTCAATATTCTCAATTTTCTCTTCATTATCTGAAGAGTCAAATTCATCCTACGGATATAAACAAATATTATTCAACAAGGATATACAAAATTAGCGACATATAAAGTAACGTAATTGCAATCGATATTAAATAAACATGGATGTGTTATAAAAAGTTATATATCATCCTAAGAAAGCTCCTCTGACTTGGAATCTTATCGTTACTATACAAAGTTATATAGAATAAATGTGGTATTAAAGCTATCCCAATTTATTTGTCATTTCTTCATCGAGGAAAAACTGTGTCAGATTTATACCTACACATTCTCAAAACTTCATACTTTTAGTTATGAATAGAGACAACAAAGGTCCCAAGTATTTTTAAACGTTATGGAACATTACCTACTTATGGTGCTCCAGATTACTCGATAGGTACACCCGGTCCCTGTGAGTGGCCACCCGAGATTAGACCAACATTTGTGTTAACTGGGACATTTTAAGAGACATGATATTTACAACAACAACAAAAAAAATCAGAAACAAACTACAAATTTAGAAGATATTTAATAGAGCCCTAAATTTGCATTAATCTTGAAGTCTCCCAAAATCAGGGCCAAGTGCTCTGGAACAGGGGTGGGTGGAAGGGGGGTTATAATTTGGGTGCTGGGACAGTCAAAAAGCCACCGTATTTCTAGTATTTTCCGTGCATATTCAAAACACCCCTCCCTATTACCTTAACAATTTTGAGTAAGTAAGACATATATTTATAATTCGTGTAACAATATGGTGGTGAGTCAAGAAGTGTGCTCTTCTCTTTGCCTTCCTTAAGAATTTGTTTTCAAAGACTTTATAAAGCTCTTTTTTATTTTTTATTTATTATTGTTGATAAATTTACACAGGTATGTTCAATTTGAATAAATAAGTCTTTAAAATTTAATTTTTAATGAATGATTACCTTGATTTGTTCTTTGATTGGAAGAAAGCCGTCCCACAGGGATTTAATATTCGAGTCTGATTTTTGAGAACATTGTGGTTCATCATTAAAATATCCCGGCAAATTGGAATCGTCCTAGAATTTAAAAAAACAACTACTGAACAAATATAAATACAACATATCAATAATTCGAAGGGGTTACCCAAATACACATATATTAAAAAAATGTGATTGTATATTCAGTAGAATATATACAAGATGTGTTTCATAAATCAGAGTACAAATGAAAGAGTTTATATCAGAGTCAAAGTACTATTTAGAATTAAAGGAAGTTACTTTTCAAATAAAGTTTTACTTATTATTTGTTTCATATCTTTATTTAATTTTATATTAAGAATATTTTTTCTATTCCCACTTATATATATATATATATATATGTATGTATGATTATAAGATTAGTAATCTACTATCCAACTTTAATAAAGAGAACATTTTATATCTATGGATATAGGTATAGTATTCTACAGCTCAAGTTTCATTAAGACAACATTTTACATATTTTTGGTACGGTCAAAATAGATTTTTTAATTTTTATTTTATAGCGGTCAATAATATTTAATATAAGGGACAGAGGGATATGACATGAATTTTCATATGAATAGATGAAAGAATATTGCTAGTAACTTTTCTACTTATCAGACTAACTTAGGTACTTATTTTGTTTTGTTTACGACAAATATTTAAGAATTGATATTTTTATATAAAAATAAATTATAAACAAATCTACTTAGGGTTTATTTTATTTTCTCTCTCAATTTTTTTTTTAAAACCATAAATATACTGGCCTTAACTCTCGTTAAGCTGTAGAAATTCAAATAATAATTATATCACAAGAACTAGTTTGTTATTATATTGATACATTGTAATCACAGCAACCACGAATATTTTTTGTCAACAACAACATAGAATAAAACAATGACAGGATCTAGGATCTCCGATTAACATATCAGAATAAGTTTCACACCAGTCTTTTGAGTGATTAATAATTGTTCATTTTTTTTGTCTTATTTCAACATAATCGTCACCCCACCTTAAATTTTTGAGACCTAGCCTCAGTTTTAATCTTGGGTCCTGAATCCATATAAAATTCATCATCATCTTCTCCCCGGGGTTCTTTTTTAATGTGTTCAATAGTTTCTTCTTTAACAAGCGAAATATCATAATTCTCCATTTTTGTCACAGATAATATATAACTGAAATAATCTAATCTGAAACTTATGTTCAGTGATCAGCCTGAGGGTTCCGGTTTGTGTTGTTATTGACATTTTCTGGCGGTACTTGAATAACTATAAGCAACGTGTTTTAATTATAAGGGCGCTTGTAAAATGAATTATTTATATTATCACCATAATAATGGAAAAATTACCATTAAATATGTTGTCCAAAATGTTAATTATTCTGGATATAGTTACGAACATTCTTTTTAAAAAGAGTTAAGATGGTAAATATGTAAATAAGTAGTTTCTACACCCATAACAATTATCAGCGACCAGATTAGCATGTCCCAATAGGTCCATTTAAAATCTGGCATACATACATTAACGTCAAGGTTTTAACCTGTCCATCTTGCAATTCTGTTGAACGAAACCTTATTTATTACTAAAGTTTTCAACCTGGAGATATAATCATGATGTTGGTATATAGAAGAGCTTAAATCAATTTTTGGGATCCTGCAAGTTTTTGTAAATCTAATTTAGGCCTATGCTCGGTAGATTTCATTAGGACGTTGTTTCATTATCATACAAGTGGAGGGAGGTCTCGGATTGGTTTTGGTTACATCATGTGCGTTTGTGGTAAGAAGTTAATTCGTGGACTCTATCAAAATCACCAATTGGGGTAAATAAGCCATCTGTATAATAGTAACTCAAAGCCCTTATTGAGATTGGGCGAAAACAACATTATTTCAGTAGATAGAACAGCTACCGTATTTGTAGATTCTAAACATATTTTAAATTAGCTTAGCATTGAAAATTCATTTACTAAACGGAATTCAAAAGGCCCAAAATTATCCACAATTAAGGAAATCTACGCATATTGGTATTATTTGATTCACAGTATTAAACTCTCTTTAATGAGTCCGTAAGCTTCGGATCCATATAGATTTTTTTTTAAGCCGATAGAAATGGCAATAGCATTAACACAATCAGTATTCATAATCACGTGACCATGTCAACCAAAGAGAAAGTTTGAAACAATGTCCAATTAAACTGTTAGAGAGGAAATTTTCTTGAGCACAAGCAGACATTATCTGTGAGAAAGATAATAGATATAACAGCTGATATATTAATCCAAATAACTACTAACTACACTACATATTTAGGTAAAAGATCCAAGATAGGCTACTTTTGAAATCATTTGTAAAATACATATAATTTAAAAAAACATTTGGAACAATAAATATTGTATTATATGTAAATTATTAGAGGGTCAAAATTTAAGATAAAAACTCAGTAAAATGAAAAATAAGCCAGACTAAATGAAGGCTTAAAATAATGTGGTATTCTTGATAAATTTTAAAGAGGCCACAATTAAAATAAAGAATTTAAGATTTTGTAATTTAAGGGATTTTTTAAAAAAAAACTAGAAGATACTAAATGAATTCAATTTAATGTTAATATGTGGCAAGAAATTAATTACTTCTAATCACCCGCCTCGGTGGTGTAGTTGGCTAACGCGCTTGTCGTGTTGAAGCTCGACTGCTGAGGACGGGGAGATCGAGGTTCGAATCT
>CABFOW010000717.1:203881-217179 GCA_902141385.1 Timema californicum | reverse complement strand
TACTGTGATGTCATTCATTGTCTCGGACGGACGTGTGTTAGGTGCTCGTTTAGATTGTGTGCAACATGGTCATTTTTCTATCCAAGTATCAATAACTATCATTGAATAAACCAATATCAAATTCTATATGACTTTAGTTATTTATATCATAAAAAGTGAGGCTCAATGTCGGGGAGTAATAACTATTTTATAACGTAACAAATGACGAAACAACCGCGGGACAGTTAAAAAAATAAAAATCCCGTAATGTTATAAATGACTTCCAAACGTGGGGAATTTATCATCAAAAATATTACGCAAGGTGGCAATTGGCGACCCAACGTGGACCAGCTATAAGAACATAACAAATGGCGACCAACAGTGGGGCGTAACAATTGGCGTCCAAACGAGGGGCCCGTTATGAGAACGTAACGAATGGTGCCCAAACCCGGGACCAGCCATAGTGGCATAACAATACATATATGTAACTACCATGGAAATTTCTGCGTAATTTGGTAGTCATGCAAATTCTAGTTTTCATCGATATTTATGTTCAGACGCATGCGCAGAAAAAATACAAGAAAGATTACACTAGCAATTCGAACAGTGATTTCCTTGTTTTTCAAACAATAGTCGAACGAGATGCTGTATATTCATTTTGAAAATCATTTTGCGCCAAGTGCTATTAATTAAATGCATTTGATAGCAATATCCGTTGCTTATAAAATTTACCTGTTTGTTTCAAAATGTATGGTATTTAAACTTATACATCTTACATACACACAAATTTTCATGTAAATGAGTTAAATATATATTTTTTGTAACCTTAACTATTCTCAAAACAAGGGTGAAAACAATAACTGCTTCGCGAGTGAATTCATGTCATGTTCTTCGTAGGAGCTACTTTACTGGATAGTTTGCGATATTTGCCATTACAATTTGAATATAAGTTTCTTTACCCAATCAAATACATGAGCTTGTCACTTATACCATTTACCCACCAAAGAACATTTTTATTCATACCAGATTGTTAGACAACTTTAGCCGATGTAGTTGAATTTGAAAGATCCATAACTATACTGTTAAGAGTAAATCTTACCGTCATAGTTTTTTTTTAATTTGCATCCATATTTCAGTTTTTTAAAGGTATAAACCTCTAAGCTTTAATTATAACATTCTTTAAAATGAGTATTTTAGGAATCTGGGGTTCAAAACCCGCTGAGCGCTCTACACGCGAGATCTCGTTCCTACTCAATTCAGCATGGGCTGACAAGTACCGTGGGAACGACCTGCTGTGATGATTGCCAACAGAAACATTAGTAGCAATCATGTAAATCTGGTTAGAACCCCAGTTTTAGTTTCTGGTCTAGTTTTAGCACAAGAACAATGCGCTCTAGCAATGGCTCGCGTTTACAAAATCGTAGGCTGTTGTTTAAAATATTTATCTCGTGTGTACAGTGGTTTAGAATTATATGCACAGAGCTTTATGCCCGTGTGTGCAAGACCATACACTAGTATGTACAGGGTTATATGATCGTGTGTATATGGCTGTATGTGCGTGTGTGCAAGGCCTTACACTCGTATGCACACGTGTTTTAAGCGCTTATTGCTGGGCCTTACACTAGTATGTACACGTGTTTTAAGCGCTTAGTGCAGGGTCTTACACTCGTATGTGCAGGTGCAAGTGCATAGCCTTACATTAGTAGGCCCGTTACATAGTCGAGCGGACGCTCCGCCCCCCGCATGCAGATAAGTGACCTTGTTCTTATATTAGTGACTTTACACGGCTCAACAGAGAGACCCTTCACGTGGCCCTTCCGCCTCCACGTGAATTAGTTCCATTGAACATGTTGTAACTTGCATAGTCGAGCTGACAGCCGTGCAACGGATCATTTCATTCGTGAAGTGTGCATTGTTCAGTCACTATGCATATAAACATCGACACTGAATTGTTAATTATGAAGGTCGAAATAAGACCTCATTTGTGGGATCCATCTTGAGAAGATTATAAAAACCGAGATTTAAGAACATGTGCTTGTCAAGAAATATGTGACAATCTTATACTGAACTTCGATGAAATGTACAGAGAAACAAAGATAAAATTGGGTAAGTTATACAAAGTCATTTATTTGATTTTTTCAAAATTAAAAACTTAGAAGCAAAATTTGGGAATGCACTATATTTTATTTCCATGATTAATATTCAATATTTTTTCGAAGATAACACATCACTGATTAATACAAGAGTTTAATACTGATAAGTATTGTTAAACAATAAAATTAGTGTTCAGTAACTTATTGCAACTAATATTATTTCATTATGTTATCTATTTCTAATAATATTAACTTTACCAATGTTGAAAAAGGTTTTTATAAAAGCAATTCTTGGAATCATAACTACACATTGCGTACATTCTAAAACAATATTTTCACAAAATGTACTTTGCCTGTTTTAGCTAAATTAATCTTTCTAGTGAATTTTAGAATCCTGCCATGGAACTTTACCAATATCCACAAAATAATAATTATCAAAACTATATCTGTGGACTGTAACTGTTGTGAATGGATCAGTTGTCTCCAAATCTTCAAAACCAACCACCGGGAGATTGTGTTGAAAATCATAACCAAATCTCATGACAATCCCGTGGAAGCTGCTTTTGCCACTCAAGATGATACACAAGAGGAAGAAGATGCGCAATTATATACAGATCCAGAAAAATGGGAACAAGCTCCACCAACAAAAACTTCGGAAAAAATAATAAGTTCGAGGAAAGTTTATTAAAGATGCTTCAGGAGAGTAAAAAAAAATGAAGATGATGATGATGAAGAACAATCCGTCCTAAAATCATTATTGACAACTTTAAAAACATTCAAAAATTATTTTTAAAAACCTCATATTTTGATCTGAAGTGTTGCGTACACTTATGCGCATTGAAAATCAGGTCAACTTTTTCCAGACTCCTTCCCATTATCAAAACCTTGTGCTTTCATAATTATGATAATTGATAACCAATACTTTACTTACCTGCAACCTAGACACAATATGTATGTCCATTATTGACAAAATCAACACATTTCACCTAGGTCACGGTCATCTTTTGATCAGCAGCCCCATACATTTCACCTAGGTCACGGTCATCTTTTGATCAGCAGCCCCATACATTTCCCCTAGGTCACAGTCATCTTTTGATCAGCAGCCCCATACATGTCACCTAGGTCACGGTCATCTTTTGATCAGCAGCCCCATACATTTCCCCTCAGCCACGGTCATCTTTTGATCAGCAGCCCCCACAAGTTTCCCCTCAGCCACGGTCATCTTTTGATCAGCAGCCCCCACAAGTTTCCCCTCAGCCACGGTCATCTTTTGATCAGCAGCAAACACGAATTTCTCCTCGACAATCATCTCGTATCCTTGAGAATGCAGAAGAAAACAGAGCATTACCTTATGGCACAGTTTTATCCTGAGATTCTACATCAATATTACCTAACATGAGTAAATAACCAGTATCATGCGCATTTATAATAATCTTTAACATTTTAATAATATTAGTAATAAAACTTTTCATTGGTAATAATGGGTCTTCTTTATTTACCTTAATGTGACAGTAAGTATTTTTGTTAGAAATATAGATACCCTGTTCAAGCTGGAAACACTTGATTTGTATTCCAGTTTCCCTATGCTAATATTTCAGTCTGCAGTGTGCTCGTGTGTACAGAACGTTATGCTCGTATGTACTTTACACTAAACCAATTCACACAGAACGCCAAGCTATGCTGTGCTGTGCCAAGATTTTGTCAGTTTGGTTTCACACTCATTGCTAACCTAAGCTGTGGTTACTCTTTTCCTCCATAATTGAGTGTTGATTCTTTCTGGTCTGCTCCAGGGAAGTTAAGCTATGTCAATCTCCAAAATGTCTTGCTTGAGCTCAGATAATAGTACTGGGGGAGAGAAGTTGCTGCTATTAGGAGCTGTTTTGGAAGAAAAAGAAAATGTAGGAGATAGAAGACGGATCTGGCCCCACGAAATAAACCTGCAAGGGGAAACTTTCGACAAATTTCACCAACTAATTCAGCGAGACTTGGACGCGGACAAGAACAAATTTAAAAACTACTTTATATTCTAAGTAAAAATGAGTTTTATGAACTTTTAACCCTGATTCAAGATTACATCGTAAATATACATACCAATTGGATACACGTGAAACAAATTGAAAACACAAATTCAACATTCTTTGGTTATTTTCAACAATCCAGAACGACGTCTGTTCAACACGGAGCACAAGCTACGTTATGCGCATGGGCAACGTAAGATGGCTCAAGATGGAAGATGGAAAATTACCTGGCCAACAAAAATAATAAACATATCTCGGCTTAGTAAGGCATAACTTAGCTTAGTTTAGCTTAGCTTTCTGTGTGAACCGACACATTTAAACATATTATGGTACACTATTTTTATAAACAGCAGAGCAAATCTTAGCTTAGATTTCAGTGTGAACTGGCCTTTACACTCTGGTGTAATGGTCTCTATGCTCATGGGCATAGGAGTTTATTCTGCTACATGCAGAACTTAATGCTTATTTGTAGAGGGTCCTACACTCTCATGTGCAGGGCCTTATACTTGTATGAACATAGCTTTATGTTCGTGTGTACATGGCTCTATGGTTATGGCTATAAGCCCATTTTACAGGATTTTATCATGTATGCTCGTGTTTACAGGATCTTACATCCATTTGTACAAGGTTGTGTGTGTACAGAATTTTTTGATCGTGTGTATTGGGCTATGGGTTTATTTGTACATGAGTTTGTATTTTATGAGGTCGACTTTTGCGAGTCCTTCATTGCTTTCAATCTGAATCAATACCGTCCCCAATCATTTATTTTTAGCAAGTTATGGCGACGTCCTGAGCCGGTATATTCTGTTTCCCCACCCCCAATAAAGCAATAACTAAAACCCTCTCTTATATCCACAAAGTTTAACTTTCAATTCTATTTAATTGACTAGGGCACGATTTGTAGGTCAGGGTTTCAGTCCAAGATCTATGCGATTACAACAATTCATTTTGGGAGCTTGTCTAATGTATATATATTAGGGGTAGACAAAACGTCACCCTCAAAAGAATTTGCAATCGATCACGTTTTAATTGGTTTAAAACTATGTAAATTTAACTTTGCCGTTTAGTTTCAAGATAAAAGAAGAACAATTCGCTAAAAGATCCGTGACAATATTTTCTGCCATTCTTTCCCCAGCTAAGTTTATTTTGTCATGCTTTCTCAACTAGGGCCTACTTACTTCGAGCTCCTGTTACATTTTTAGCAACTACGCTTTTACGTCGATAAAATGATTAAAAGTACCCATGTTAAATTATACAAGAAAGTTCTCGACAGCTCACAAATCACATCTCTCTATTTCTTCTGGTGATTCTAGTTTTCAGAAACAATCCACTAAGTTCACAACTGAGACTTCCTGGAGGGAATTGAAATGTGAAAGATCCTGACATTTCTTCATTAAAAAAACACGATTAGGATTTTTGTCTTAGAATTGTTACTTAGATACGAAACCAGCCAGAGCTCTGATTATTTTCCTAATATTGTTACTTCAATACAAGACAAGGACTCTGATATGTGTCCTAATATTATTACTTCGATACGAGGCTTTGACTTTGCTCTGTGTCCTTACATTGTTACTTCAATACGAGGCAAGGACTCTGCTCTTTGTCCAAGCATTGTTACTTCATACGAGGCTTTGACTCTGCTCTTTGTCCTAACATTGTTACTTCAATACAAGACAAGGACTCTGATATGTGTCCTAATATTGTTACTTCGATACGAGGCTTTGACTCTGCTCTGTGTCCTAACATTGTTACTTCAATACGAGGCAAGGACTCTGCTCTTTGTCCAAGCATTGTTACTTCGATACGAGGCAGGGACTCTGTTCTGTGTCTTAACCTTGTTACTTCGATACGAGGCAGGGACTCTGTTCTGTATCTTAACATTGTTACTTGAATATGAGGCAAGAACTCTGCTCTGTGCGCTAACATTGTTACTGTGGATTCACACATCCGCTGAAAAACGAGCGCAGAACAGAGACGTGGTCGGTCAAGTAACGAGCTCTAAGATAATCACAAGAGTTCTGCTTTATCGGCGCGAGCTGTTCAGCAAAAGCTCAACTCGTCTCTACTTCGTCCGCTCTGCCTGAGATGTTCGACACAGGAGAACCAATCAAAGCTCAGAACAAACCATCTCAAATCAGTGCACATGTGCATATGACAACGCATTCACTCTACAGCCAGAAGCTAGCAGACAGCTTCGTTGGCCGTTGTGAGGATATTTGAAATAACCCGTTAATGTCAAGCGTACATATCGATGTATTGGATTGTACCATGATACAGCATTATAATTTGGAAACATCCATCGGGGGAATGATCTAAACCATACGTTTATCCATTAGAAAATAAAATATGTTGATAATCAGCTGTTTTAAGTTAGCGTTGCAATGCATCATGGGTCAACCTACAGCGTGTGAATTGCTGCGCTACTCAAGCAGATTCTCTTCTCTATTTTCGGTGAACGTGTGAATCAAGCTTTACTTCAATACGTAGCAAAGAACCTATTCTGTGTTTAACATACTTTATATACACAATTTTTATATTGTAAAATAATTTAAAATTACTATAATAAATGCAATATATTGCAGGGAGCAGAGGGTATTCTGCCCCTATGAAACTAAGCGGTACATTTTAGACACGCAGTAGTATAGTACATCAGTAACACAACGTATCCACCCCTGCTGACTATATGACGTGTGGCACGCTACCAGTTGAGAAACACTAACATTAACCATTGAAGGGGGGGAGGGTGTGTGTTTCATTTGAACGAGTATGTTTGTGAACACACGAGGAGGATACACTATCGTCTAGGACGTGAAATTAAAATTATACCTAGCATCGGTGCTTTGACGTTTATACCCAACATTGACGGAGGACTGAGGGCTTGTTCTTGGTGAGTTATATACTCCGTTGTCTCACGCTGACATTTCCTAAATGATTGGAAAATATTTCATTGGTGAGGTATTTAACATTATATTTAATAAGCACATGGCTTATTTAAAAACGTGACTTACAAACAAACTTAATATATGACCGTACAGCCAATACTACCAGCAGCCCAGCTTTAGCCTTACCATTCGGACAGCTGAACAAACCCCTTTACAAATAGTGGCCGGGAAAGGATAAAAAGACTTGTAGTATACAAACGATGCGATGAGTTATAAAATTCAGATTAAATTAACGTAAAGCCAACATTAAAAAAACCCATCAATGATAATATAAGCTAAGGAGTAGATTTCCCTAAAAACTGGATTTGGGAGGGTTGAAGTTTGACTCTCAACCGCGTGCAATTGATGTGTGTTTTCCAAACGTTATCTATCCCTGTGATCTCCTCATACCATCTACATGTAATGTGTGGGCACTTACTAACAATAAAACTTCGTCATCCTTCTCCCTTAGCTTAAGCTTTTTAAAACTTAGGTGTTAAACCTAGCAATTAATTGAAAATAAAGTCACAAAGGACCTGGTAGTTTTAATACACTTTGCTAGCATTAGCTTGGAGAGAAAACCAATAAACGTAATGTGGGAAAACTTACCCCCCTTCCTCCCGGCCGGATAAAAATTTGGAGTGCTAGCGACTAAACTTAAAAAAACAAAACATTTCCAGTTCCAAGCTAATTAATTCTTTAGTTGCTACTTACAGGTCTCATAAAACTGTCACCTTGTAGGGCGTGCTTAGAGGGAGGACGTATGGCTTGCCAGAGCACTAGGTCGAGGGTTTTGGGTGGAGAGGCAATCCACATTCCATTCCACACCCGTGGGCTTTGTTTATGTTACTAACTACCCCTGAACACGTGGTCTTGTGGCCCCGAGCTACATCTGCTTTTGGAGCAGGCATCAATACAACAAATGTTTTTTTTAATAATAAAACATATTTAAATAAAAAAACAATGTTATATTGGTGTGTTTTCTTTTGCTCCACGTCTCCCTACACATGCGAGCTATCACGCGGCAAATATACTCTCAAAAGCTTGAAGAAAGGTCGGGGAAACCACCCCTGTGCACCCAGCTGGGTTTTAACCCCCTCACCATACTGTCAACGGTGACCAAGTACACCAAGCAAATTTAGCTCTCAAGACTGCAGGGGAATCGCAACAGATGAGAACTAAGTTTGAGACGTGCTGTGATATTTCTTCCTATAAAAATAGTTATGCCAGAATATGTTAGAAGCTGTCCAAAATGAACGAATAGTAGCCAACATTGACAAACTTGTGGTTGCCATACTTGACATTATATTATGATATTAAAAACCACAGTTACAAAAGTGCGGATTGACTAATGAAAACCTAAAATAACTGAGATTTAGTGGTGGCCTGACGGTCTAGGTGTAAGGTGTCAGACTTTTGTGCTGAGGGTCCGGGGTTCAATCCTCGGTCCCGGCACAGATTTATCTGATTGCCAAACCCTTCCTTTACCTCTGACAAGACGTGTATTAATCACAACTTGGGAATGTGTGGAATGCCAGGCCTCCACCGTGGTTCGGATCCCACGTTAAACTGTAGGTCCTTCATTTAATCTCACAATCGCCCTACCATTACACATTAGCGTAAGTGCGAACAAGCCAAATGGGTACTAAGACCCGGTAATAATAATAATAATAATAATAATAATAATAATAATAATAATAATAACTGACAATGACATAAGGTTATTTTATGGTCACCTAACTTAACTTCTTAGGCTACCTATTATGGGCGTGGGGAGAATCTAATGTTGAGAAGAGGGAGGGCTCAAAATCTTAAATGTATGACATGAAGCTAAGACTTACTATTGAACCCTAAAAATTAAGAACAATGTTATTTTACGCCGTACTGATTAAATGGTATCTATGTTAAAGGTAAGAGGGGTGTAGGGCAAGTAAAAAAAAAATATATATATAATTTTTTTAAAGATTTTTACCCTCCTCTCCCTCAGTTAATGTTAGAAAAATTGGATGCACCCAGAAGCTATTTGTACTGGTCCTCGTTTGGAGAATTTTTTAAGTTACACTCTTTTTAACAGCTATTATAATAGTGCACTTCCCAAAATATTTTGAAATTTGGATACTTCTAGAGGCTATTTGAAGTAGTCCTCCTTAGGCAAATTTTTGCAAATTGGATGCCTTGGATTTAAAAAAAAAAATTAGATGCCTTTAGAAGATATTGAAAGGGGTTCTTCTCTCAACACTTTTTTGAAAATCGATTGTTTTTATAAGCTAATTGGAATGGTCTTCGCTTGATTTTTTTTTAAAAGTTGTATGTATATAATAGCTATTTGGAGTGACCCCCTAAGTAAATTTATTTTATAAATCGGATGCCTCTAAAAGCCATTAAGAGTGATATTTGCCTGGAAATATTTTGAAAATTAAATGCCTCTTAGAAGTTATTTGGAGTGGTCCTTCCCTGGCACATTTTTGGAAAGTACATGCCACAATAAGTTTTTTGAAGTTTGATACAAGGCCATCTTTAAGCTTAATATTTAAACTTCGGAGAATTTCGAGAGGGGTTTGAACCCCATAGACCCCCCTTACTACTCCCATGCTACCTACATTTTGGCATAAGCCGTATTTTGCAAAATAATTAACCACTCTTTGAATATTTCAACAAAATTGAATAACCGGGACCTTGGGGGATTTAGAAGACATACAGGCACCTCCCCCGAGTGTATGTGAGGGAGGTTAGGAAGATAGGGAGGGGCACATGACTCCATCAAACATCAGTTATTAGTTTTCTGTGATCTTGAAAAGGAGAGGTTGGTATTAGGGCAGCAGGAATCTCTCTTGTCACATGTAACCCGTGCAGACAGGGGAGAGGTAAAACCCGTCTCGGCGTCCTCTACCCGCCCGCCGGGCACGTACATCTCCTCGTGACACAGGTGAGCCCTCTTCCCAACCCCCTTCCGATCAATGATGAGGGAAGGGAGCAGGCACGCACAAATATATTTCTTGGACACCGGGGTTCAGAGGGTAAGCACTTGCCAAGTTGCAAGTCGTCTCATTTAATAGGGTGGGGGGCGGGGGGTACAAAAATTAGCTACATTCCAAGGCTGATTTCATTTAGTTTTCATCACCCGCACAGGTGGATACGTGGACTCAACGTTAGTTTCATCTCGTCTGGTTTGCCAGTGATGGGGAGGTCGGGGTTCAAATTTCAGCCAGGTCTACTGAGGGTGGTTTCATCTTCCCCTCCACGCAAATTAGAATGCATTTTTTTTATAGATTCTGCTTTTCTAATAGGCTACTCCATGTAGGTAATTAAATGCGTATAACTTGGATTTGGTTAAAAGCCCGGAGAAAAAAACACTATTGCTAGCAAGCAATTTAAACACACATTCAAGGGAAAAAGAATGAGTAAAATGAATTTTTAATGAATTGCAATGCTATTAATCTGAAGAGAAGATAAATCTATCACTAGCTCCACTTAAATTTAAATCTAGAGTTACCAATTCATTCAGGAACGTTAACCACTCTTCTAACCGTGTTGTGTCTAAAAAAAAAGAGGAAACAATGTAAAGATTAACCAAGGTTTATTTTATTGGTACTCACCTTAAGGGAGATAAGGAAACAAATACGCGAGAAAGGTACTAATTGAATGTGGTCAGTATTGGTCAAAGGTTAGACACACTAACCATGCAACCATCTCTGTTGGTTAATTAATAAAAAGTTATGTAATAACTATACGAGTTTGTTGTTACGTGCGTAGTAAATTTACCGTCACAATTTTGGCGTTCACTGTAAGCAAGGTGATAGGGGTATTAAAAATTCACTTTAAAAACACAGGGCTGCCTCAAAACACGACTTACAATTCAGTCTTGCACGACAGTGCCCAATACAAGGCTGTACCGATAGGGTGTTTTCATTGTTCAACCCTCACCTCCTATTGTCTATAAAGTGTTTATAATAGGCTCTAATGTATCCCTCGGTCCTTTCAC
Organism: Timema californicum; assembly: GCA_902141385.1. Classification (NCBI taxonomy): domain Eukaryota; kingdom Metazoa; phylum Arthropoda; class Insecta; order Phasmatodea; family Timematidae; genus Timema; species Timema californicum. The sequence continues at coordinate 206,186 of CABFOW010000717.1, read as the reverse complement.
AATGTCTGACGTACATCAAGTTGGCCCACCACATTCTCCAAATAATTCAAAATTCATACAGGCCCCTCACATTAAATTCGTTTTCATGGGCGTAATTTAATGGTACAAAAGCTGAACTTAGGGCACATTTGAGGACAAAAGGAGAACTACAAATGACGTTATTAAAAATAAGATGTTTGAAAAAAATGTGTCGGGCCAGCGTGAAATCAAGTTGGCCCACCACATTAAAATTGTTATGATTTGAGTAATTTAATAGCACGAACTCTGAATTTCGGGCGCATTTGAGCACAAACGAAGCACTAGCGACTGTATGAACTCTAAACTATACTCCATTCACGGTAGGACTTACTCTCTAAAAGGGGTTTTATCCTACCAATATCCTACTATATAATAGATCTCTGGTAGGGAAAAAGGCCTTTCAGATAACAATTCCTACGGTGAACGGACTTTATTTAGATAATGTGGCGGGCCAACTTGATGTACGTAATGTCAAGGCTTGCACTTTATTGGAGTCTTTATGAGCACAATGGCATTATATAAACACTTTTTTAAATGAAGACATATTAAACACCATTGTTGAGGTCACCATGTGAAGAAAATTAAACTTTTTGTTTGTATAGAAGCAACATTTGATTTATTTTGACAAAACAAAAAGTTTTGGTATAAAAACTGTAAAAACGCTGGCCTTTTCTGGCATCCCCCTCATCCCCACCCACCCACAGGCCACAACGAGAGAGTTGGGACTTGTACGTCAGCACTTGTATTGTAACACAGTAGGAGGCTGTGGGTCTTTGTGTTGTATCTCCCCCGCCCCTTAAAGAACACGTGGAGGATTTATGACCACGTGTTCTGAGAGTATAATGGTGGGATTGTCGTCTGACTTGCTGACTGAGACACTCGGCAGGCCAATTTTACAAAGACAACTGACATTCATTTATATCATAAGTTCAATGTTTATTTTTTCAGGGCTTGATGGAAATAGTCTAAGGAAAAGGCGTCACTCTCGCAATAGACTATAGACTGCCGATGAAGGGGAGATTTGGGTTCAAATCCTGATCGGGTGTAGTGAGGGAGGTTTTTACTATATTGTTTTCCACCCTATACAAATACGGGGATATTTATCCAAACACAGCTTTCCTCATCCCTAGCACATTAGCGTAATTGGTATAGGCATATAGCCCAAACGGATAGTAAGACGCGGTGCTAAAAAAAAAATATCTCTGTGAAGGGATAAGCCCTCACACTGCCGTGTTTCTAGTGGTAGTTACAGATCTGAAGCTTAATAACTTCTAAAACAGTCAATAATTACTCTAGAATGTACTGTTGTGACCCTGTTAATAAATTACTTTGTTTGAGGAAGGTAATTTACTTTTATTTAAAAACGACATTTCACGTGAAACATGATTGAGAATTCATTAATTTTACCTTCTCAGGAAGAGTTGTAAAATTATACAGATTTAGGGTTTATGATATTAATGAGGGCATGTTGACCCTTTCTCCTCTATTTTGGCGTGAATCATAAATTAAAATAGTAAACCACGTATTTCTGAACATCTGCAACACGCATCACCGCTCCCGTAGGTGACATTATGTTTTATTTTTGGAGATATTATAACGTGATAAAACTACGCAACAGTACGTTCTACTTTTTAATTTATGGCTATCTTACAGGTAGAGAAAGTATTGTAATCGTAAAAAAAAATCGAACTTGAGATTTTGATGAATTTTGACGTTTCATGACCCCCCCAAATCCTAAAAAGTTGTTTTTGGAATTCCATCTGCCTGTGTCTGTCTGTACCTCGGACTAGAGATTAAACTATTTTACTGATTGGGCTAAAACTTGGTTTCTAGCTAGGGTTTTCATAGGGTTGCCCCAAGGAGTTTTTGGAATTGGATAGCTAACCATAAAATTAAGGGTAGTTTACTGAAGGGCAAAAAGAGAAAAATCCAATTTTCTCAAAAACGGCTATAACGATTTTGATTAAATTTCATTTATAAGCATTGATCAATACTCTTTTAAAAAATGGCTACCCTCATTTTTCGGCAAAATGACTTTAAGGCTTCCGATCTGATGCGTAAATCCTTATATATTTTTTTATCACATCTCCGAAACTATTTGAGATATGAAATTAATTATCGTTGAAAATGTGTAGGTCTATTTATAATACAAATATCTTATTTGAAACATATTTTTATAAAACCAATAATTTTAAAGTTAAACGCTAGTTTAACTTTTCGAATACCAAAGGTCAAGTATTGCGTCCGTAAAATTAATCTAACTTGAAATGTTGATGGATGTCAACGT
>CABFOW010000717.1:177850-193050 GCA_902141385.1 Timema californicum | reverse complement strand
ATATATATATATATATATATAGGTGATGCAGTCCAGCCAATGAAATAGTTTGTCAACTAATGCTGCTCTCCTATCAATATGTATAGGTGATGCAGTCCAGCCATTGAGATGATATAACAACAAATGCTGATTTCCTAACAATATGCACAGGTCGTGCAGTCTAACAAATGTGATGATTTGTCAACTAATGTTGCTCCCCTAACATTATGTACAGGTGGTGCAGTCTGTGTGTAGGACTGAGAGATGAGGAATGATGGAGAAATATGAGAGCATCTCGGTGGTTGGGGAAGGCTCATATGGGTTGGTGATGAAGTGTAGGCACCGTGAGACGGGGCAAATGGTCGCCATCAAGAAATTTATTGAGACAGAGGAAGACCAGGTCGTGCGCAAGATGGCACTCAGAGAGATACGAATGCTCAAGGTATTACACATTCTTGATTAGAATACATTCAAAGATGGATGAATAACCTACATCCAGGCTTCATCCACTTTGCATCCTCTTGTCACCCGTTGCAATCAGTGAGCTGATAATAATACATGATCTACCCTCTCCCCTTCTTTGTTTTATTATAGTTCACATTATTTCCAAACGAGTAGTAAATAACTGATGTTAACTTAGGTGTATGGTGCTGTATCCAATGATCTGGTGACTCGACATGTTTCTCCCAATCCCCTTCTTTCATTTACTTAGTTTGCATTCTTCCCTCTCAGCAATGAATTAACTATAAGTTTTTTAATACCTTTATTTATTCTACTAATAGATCAAAACTTAAGAGATTTTTTTTAAATCACGCAGCTTATTTGGTAGGATCTCTTGTGTTATTTGTGAGGGCATTGAATACATGTTAGAAAACAAAGCTTTTAATACCATTAACTTTCAAAATACCTTAAGGACAGTGACACAAGCACAACCAATATATATATTTTTTAAATAAGAGGATCGCTAGATATCAATGGCCAGTGGGAAGGCGGGTTTGGGAGTCCTTGCCCTGAATAATTTTTAACATTGATTGTCTCTAGAAGAAAGACATGAACACTTGACCACACTTAAAATTGAGCAAACAATATTATAGCGTAGTTATAAGCCAAATGTGTTTTTATTAATATACTATAATAAATTACAAGGTTGTATTAAAAATACAGTAATATTATTTAACAAAACTATAAACAAGGGGAGGGACCACTTTATATAACTGTAAAAAACAAAATATTTCAAAATGAAGAAATCCAAATTTAAAAAAAAATTGTATGGAAGATAAATGAAACTTTGGCAAACATGAAGATGGACTTCGCCAAATATCTATAGAAGTCTTAAATTTCCAAAATTAATATAAACATTAACTTATTGGTGTGATCAAAAATAGAGACTTTATATTGAACAATATGGTAGCTCAGAATAATTAATTTAACTAAATATATGACTAATTTGAGGGTTGTATTAAGAATTTATCCTCACAAAATCACAAATATGATCCAATCTTGGAGATACTCAGGGGTCGCCCAAATGTACAATTATACATCCTTTTCATGGAGGCTCTTTCCATGTTCTGATGAGGTGAGAGGATTTTGTTTGCGAATGTGACGATGTGAAGCCATTGAAGATTCGAACCCAGGTGACCATGGAAATTATTCCCCTTTCAAGAAAATTCCCCCACTACCAACCGATAATTGAACTCGGGACGTCTAGGTTAGCAGCCAGGGGCTGATTTCAACTAAACCAATCAACATTATGACTTTATTAACACGTGTTGTTTCCTGAAAGACTCTACACTAACTGCCAGTCCTATAATCTATATTAATAAAATGACGCGTTTGTTTGTCATAAGCATTGCGCAAAATATATCACACGCAGAGGTCTGAAATTTAAAAATTAGTAGCTCTTGTGCACAGACATGTGCACCCCAAAGTCAAAATTTTAAAATTTGGATTTTTTTAATTAGTTAAAAAAGAACTGGATTAGAAGAAATAAAACAAAGAGCTTTTTTAAACCAAGAGATTTTTTTAACCAAGATTTTTTTTCCCCTGTCTGTTTGAGGTAAAGAAAAGCATTGCTCAGGGAAGCCACACAATGGATTGCATGGTTACCCCGAGCAACGCCAGTTATTCTACTAGTCAAAACCAATTTTGAGAAACAAAGAGACTGCCCATTAAGCAGTAATCAAGAAAGGCCTCTCAATGGAGGAGGAAGAGGAGAAGAAGGAGGAGGAGAAGAAGAAGAAGTGGCAATTTAAATAACTAACTATTTACAACCAAAACTGAACATCTTTTATGAGGAGAAGTACTTAACCGCCTCATGGTATAATGGTCAGAGCCCCTGACTGTCAAGGAGGTGCTTACAGTGATGTGGCTGCTTCAGATAGAAGTCTTAAATTTGATTCTCGGCTGGTACAGAGTTTTTTTTTCTTGAGGGGAAATAATTACCATGGTCACCAGAGTTTGGTTAAAAAGGTTTAAGTTAAGTTTAAATTTTAATTGGCTTTACCCCAATATATTCATCACCATCATACTCCTACCTCATCGAGACATGGAAAGAGCCTCCAGAATAAGGATGTACGATTAGTACAGTACATTCAGGTGTCCCCTTGGAAACTCTACAATAGAACGTTTGTTTGATAATTAAACAAAGAGAAGTTTATTTACAATACACAACAATTATTATTATTATCAACATCATAATAATTATCATTAGTAGTGCCTTACATCATATAACCACCAAAGTGGGTAATATTGAAATTAATTAATAATACTGTAGTGAGAATAGATATTACAATACAATAATATAATATAATATAATCCCTATAAGATATAATGTTGATGTTGAGTGCCACTCCTGGAATTATGCCAGGAAAAGTTGAAATAACACAACAGATTGTAATTGTCTGGTTGACAATAGTATATGGGTTCTTTGTTCATACACATTTTGGGGGAAGAATACTTGCCCCAATTCTTCTTCCTTGGTTGCACCCCTGCTTAGGTGTATATTAATATACAACCTAAAAGAGGGATTATTTAATTTTGTCCTCTTATATCTGGCTCCACATTTTGAGCCCCTTAATGAAGTGTAAGGAAGAGATGTCTTTAAATATTTGTGAGTTCTTTGTCTCCTTGGAATGTTATTGCTCAGAAGTTACGTCACGAGAACCTGGTGAACATGATTGAGGTGTTTAGACGCAAGCGCCGGTTCTATCTTGTATTTGAGTACCTAGACCACACAGTTCTGGACGAGCTGGAGGAACACCCCAGAGGACTTGGTGAGGAGGTCTCGAGACAGCACATCTTCCAGGTGGTCCGTGGTATCGACTTCTGTCACCGCAACAATGTGAGTAGCCCTCTCATCACTTCTTTTGCCCATTACCTGCACTATGAAAGCACATTGCTGGCATTTGTTTGGTTTAGAAGAAAAGATTTGGAGTTAAAATGTTAATATTATCAGAATATTCTTTCATTAGCGCATTCAGGTAAAGGAAGTAAAACAGCATGAATGGGTAATTTTCTCCCCTCCCCAAAATACAAATTATTTTAGTAAATTTTAGTAATATATAGCTATGATATATTCAAGCAAGTAACAAAATCAGAGGCTAAATATTAAATTCAGGCGTTTACCTTGATATTAAAAATCTTCACTGAGACCAAAAAATTCCTAATGGGAAAAATTATATTGTTAAAATCTTCAGTACTTTGTATCGCTAGCTTACTGCGAAAGGTGACCAGTCCATTGTTGTCTAGAAACTTTTCTTTTTTATATATACAGTCAAAAATGACCAATATGGACTTGGTCTATTTTTACTTTTTCTCACCACCTTGAAGAGAAATGTAGTTGTAAATTCAAACTTGAGATCTTGTTAAATGTCAACATTTAATAATCTCCTAAGGGCAATAAAGGTGTTTTGGTGATGCCGTCTATATCTTGGCCCAAAGCCAAAACTACTATTCTACCGATTGTGCTAAAACTTGGTATATTGGGTTTTTATAAGGATCCCCTGAGTAATTTTTGGAATTAGATATCCAACGCTAAAATTAAGGGTAGTTTACTGAAGTGTCAAAAAAAATAAAAAAATCTCAAAATCCGCTTAAACAATTTTGATTACAGTTTGAATCTAGGCACTATTTAACTTTACAAACTTTACAAACAAAATGTCTTTTCCCTTTAAAATTACTTTGAGGGTAGGTACCTTATATAAGTGGAAATTTCAAATTTTTATCATGTCTCCAAAACTATTTGAGATACAAAATAGCTCATCATGATAAAGTAGTAGTACTGTAATACTAAAAATAAAAAAACTTTTATTTGAAAATAAATTTTATAAAACCATTAGTTTGCAAGATAAAATTGATAATTTATAACAATTTTAAATTATGGTCTGGGAAATTGAGATTTGATTATTATGGCTTTGCGGACAGAGATGTTCCTCTTTTCTGAAAATCTTTATCCAACAATGTATACTATTTCATTTATGCTCTGTGGTTGAATGAGAACTGTGATTCATTTTTTTAAAACTATGTTTCAGCAACATTGTCTATTACGTCTTTTCACACATCTTATCAGATAAGTGAATATCTCAATTTTTTGGCAAAGAAGCGACAGAGAGTTTGTACAGTGCACTGTACCATTTATTTTTAATTAACTAATGTGTGTTTGAGGCTTTTGAAAAAAAAACACATTAGAATATGATTAAATCTTGGTTAAAAACTTAAGCAAAAATAATACTGTACCTAATTTAACCAGCTAATATAATTGTTGTGTGTAATAAATAAACATTCTCTTAACTAGGCCTATAATAACAAACACGAGTTTGGTAACTGTTCCGCTTTAAGATTTGTGACGTCACTTCTGTGATGACGTCACCGGGGCGTCTCACGCAACCGTCTTTTTTAGTTCCAGTCTATATCTCGAGTGGCGAGCAATGTGCTCTTTGTTCTTTAATTGTTTATTATTCTTTCATAAATAAAACTAACAGGTTATGGGTTCAGGACGCTGTATTAACGTTTTGGAAGAAGATAAACATTGACTATTTGTTTTGTTAACGTGATAGGGCAGTGTAAATGCGGTAATATAAATATCGTTAGTCACGCCTGAAATCACATCCATTTATTCAAAATGGCCGGCTTCTTGAATATAGAAAAGCTGGGAAAGGAAAACTATGATACATGGGGACAACAAATGGAAGCAATTTTAATTAAGAACGACCACTGGGAATATGTTGATGGAACCAATCCTAGGCCTACAACGGCTGTAGGTACTGACGCGGAAGCAATTGCTGATACCGCTAGACACGCGGCCAACCGTAAATCAGAAGGTTAGGTTAGCGGATGACAGAACAACTGACATTGAAGGCATTGGAACTGCAGTAATGAATGTTTCAAATAAAAAGGGCCAATTTGTAAAAGTGAGGTTAGAAAACACTCTTTTTGTACCCACACTTAAGACAAATTTATTTTCAATTTCAAAAACTGTTGAAAAAGGGCGAAGCGTGTGTTTTAATGCAAATGATGCTGAAATTGTCGAAAATGGTGAAGTGTTGTTAACTGCTCGTAAACGTGGAAATTTGTATTTTATCGAACCTTACATGCAAAGTGAGAGTTCGACACATGTAGCCAACGTGAGTAAGGCAGGCAATCTTAGTGAACTTGAAAAGTGGCACAGAAGATATGGACATTTAAATGCGTATGACTTGCAGAAACTCGTTCAGAAAGACATGGTTAGCGGTATGAATTTTAAGAAATCAGAAACATTTTCAACATGTGAAACCTGTATCTTAGGAAAGCAAGTTGCTACGCCTTTTCCAAAAAGGTCTGAGTCGAAGAGTGAAAAATTACTTGAATTAGTGCACTCAGATGTTTGTGGCCCAATGAGAGTGAAATCTCATGGTGGTGCTTCTTATTTTGCAACGTTTATCGATGATAAATCTAACTGGGTAGAAGTTCATTTTCTAAAACATAAAAGTGACGTGAAAAAGGCTTTTGAAACATTCAAAGCATTAGCGGAAAACCGTCACGAAAGGAAAATCAAAACTTTGCGGACAGACAATGGCCTGGAGTACTGCGGAAAAGAGTTCACAGAAGAAATGCGCATCGCAGGGATAAGAAGAGAACATACCGTAGCAGAAACTCCAGAACAGAACGGCAAAGCTGAACGCATGAATCTCACGCTGGTGGGGATGGCAAGATGTATGCTGTTGGAGTCTGGCTTACCAACAAGTTTTTGGGCCGAAGCGATTGCCACAGCTGCTTACATCAGAAACAGATGTCCATCAAAACAGCTGGAAGAACAAACCCCTTATGAAATTTGGTTCGGGCTAAAACCAAAAATAGGACATTTCAAGACGTTTGGTTGCAAGGCATATATGCTGAATAAGGCCCCAAATAAAGGAAAGTTTGACCCAAGATCCAAGGCAGGTATTTTTGTGGGTTACTCTACTGAATCGAAAGCGTATCGAATTTGGGACCCAGAAAAACAAAAAATATTGAGAAGCCGAGATGTAAAATTTTTGGAAAATTTTGAAACTGTCAAAGTTTCGGATGAACAAAAGGAGTGTGCGAACTTTGAACCTTCTTACTTATATGTTGATAACAGTGTGAAAGACCCTATTTCTAATGCTGATGGACATGTAGATAAAGTTCAAGAAAGTGATCCCATTGATCCTGATAGGCCTATTGAAGTCAATGAGAATTACCTCAAATCAGAAAATTTAAGCAAAGACTGCACAGTGATTGAGAATAAGAGGGGGCCTGGTCGACCTAAATTGATTAAAACAGGAAAGCCGGGACGACCAGCAAAACATTTTAATCTGGTTACGCCAAAACCTGAAAGTGCGAGCTTGATGTATGAAGAGGCAGTAAATCCATCTGTACAAGAAGCCTTAGAAGGACCTTATGCAGCTGAGTGGCAGAAATCGATGGAAGCTGAGTTCAACGCTCTGACACACAGCAAGGCCTGGACATTGAAACCACGCCCAAAAGATAAAGCTGTCATTGGTTGTCGGTGGGTACTCAGAACAAAGTATGGGCCAGACGGTAATGTCGAACGCCGGAAAGCTCGGTTGGTAGCGAAGGGCTATAACCAACGCCCAGGGATTGATTTCCATGAAACATTTTCACCTGTTGCAAGACTTAGCTCAATAAGACTAGTTGCTGCCCTAGCAGCTGAGTTAGGCCTTACTTTGTATCAGCTTGATGTTGTAATGGCCTACATAAATGGAGATCTTGACGAACAGATCTATATGGAACAGGCGGACGGTTTCATTACCCCTGGAATGGAGCGTCTAGTTTGTTCACTCGAAAAGTCCATATATGGCCTAAAGCAGTCGGGCCGACAGTGGTTCAAAAAGTTGCACGAGAGACTAGAAATTTTTGGACTCAAACAATTAGATTGTGACAAGTGTGTGTACCACATGAATGATGGTTGTGTGACTCTTATCGTGGTTGTTTATGTAGATGATTTGATCATAGCTACAAACAGTAAAGAAGCCTACACAAGATTGAGAGACGATTTGTCTCAAAACTTCCAAATGAAAGACTTAGGAAAGCTGCACTACTGTCTTGGAATTGAATTCAAACAAGATGAAAATTCAAAGTTGGTCACTATGTCACAGAAATCGTACATAGAAGATGTTCTCAAAAAGTTCGGAATGCAAGACTGCAAACCGGTAAATACCCCATTAGATGGAAACAGCAAATTATCCAAAGCCATGGAGCCATCTACGGAGGAGGAGGCAGAGGAAATGAGCGAAGTTCCGTACCAGCAACTCATCGGTTCTCTGATGTACCTCGCAGTATCTACACGACCAGACATTGCGTATGCGGTGAGCTCTTTGAGCCAGTACAACCTAAACCCCGGAAAAGGACACTGGGTTGCGGCGAAGCGCGTCTTACGATACTTGAAAGGTACGAGCAACCATGGACTAGTCTACAAGAGATCTGGCGCTGAACTGATTGGATACGTGGATGCAGATTGGGGAGGAGCCCTTGATGACAGAAGATCATACACAGGCTACGCCTTTCAAGTGGCAGGCTCTGCCGTGACATGGGAGGCGAGAAAACAATCCACCGTGGCTCTTTCAAGCACTGAAGCAGAGTACATGGCTCTTACGGAAGCAGCAAAAGAGACAGTTTACTTACGAAACCTGTTAAAAGAAATCGGGTTCTTGAGTGTTAATGCAATACCAACTCTTGTTTATTGTGACAATCAAGGAGCAGAAAAGCTCATGCATAATCCTGTGTACCACTCTCGTACCAAACACATTGACATTCGGCATCACTATGTGCGTGAAGTTTTTGAACGAGGCGAAATCAATGTGAAATACATTCCAACAAACAAGATGGTAGCTGATGTGCTCACGAAAGGACTGTTCGGACCAAGCCATCATCAGTGCATACAAGGACTTGGCGTGATAGACATTAATAAAGTTAACACGTGTTTGAGAGGGGGTGTTGTGTGTAATAAATAAACATTCTCTTAACTAGGCCTATAATAACAAACACGAGTTTGGTAACTGTTCCGCTTTAAGATTTGTGACGTCACTTCTGTGATGACGTCACCGGGGCGTCTCACGCAACCGTCTTTTTTAGTTCCGGTCTATATCTCGAGTGGCGAGCAATGTGCTCTTTGTTCTTTAATTGTTTATTATTCTTTCATAAATAAAACTAACAATAATAAAATGTGTATTATTGGTATTTAATTGTAATGGCGCCTCCTCTATGCACAGACACATGCAACAGCCAGAACCACAATCAGGTGTATTTACCTTTGACAGTTATACCATATTGACATAAATTCTTAGAGAAAGGCCAGCTCAATGCATAATAATATAAAGTCTGCGAAAAGGAAAGGTAAAGTGCACATCTATTTTACCAGTGTAAATTGTATGCTTTTAAACCTAGCTCTACTTTGTCGATAAACATTTTTAGGTACATTTTCCAGTACAGTAACTTGTACCTATTCTGTTAAGACTTATCTCACTTTAGCATATTTTAGAGCAAAATCAATTTAATGTGTTGATTAAATTTTATTATTAAAGTTACTTTCAAAAAACTTGATTTTTAAAATATTTATCTAAATGAATAATAAATCTATTGTAATCCTCCTCTTCCTAAGTACAGACTGCACCTTTATCTAAAATAAGTTTTATTTAAAATAATGAATATTAAAATTATAGTAAAATATTATGTTAGCTGCAGTATACAACCTGATAATATGAAACTAAGACTGGTATAGTGTGGATTATCACTTAATATCCGGATTCTTCTAAATATACTAAACTACCACTGAATTCTTTGAATTTCAAGATCATAACTATTACTAATCTAGTTTTGAAATATTACATCTAAAATAGTAGGATAACTAATAATGGTTTAGTATTTATATTTCTGAGAACTTAGTGTTACATTTTTATAACCAATTAGGCCCTAACTCAATTTAACTAATATAATCTACTCACTGGCAGAACGTGATCTTTATTTTTGGTGGGGCCAGGTCAAACCTTATAGGATGATTTTTACTCACCATGTATTAACACATTAAATTAAATTCATATAATTTCTCCTAATTTTTTAAAATTAATAGAATTACACAATAACTAAACAAATCTACAAACAGAAATAATAAAAGAATACAGGATTTGAATTAAACTTACCAAGTGATAATATTACTTGTAAAAAAGTTGGGCGCATCTTTCTCTTAATGACAGTTCATGAGTACCGCAGTATTTTAAGCATTCTCTTATTCTGCCTGATACATGCCTAGTTTTTTTTACACCTGTTCATTGTGTTTTTGGACCGAAATTTTGAACATGGAATCTATCTGCGATGCAATATTTACTATTTCGAATGTTTTAAACTTACATTTTCCAAATAAATTCCATATTCCTCATGGTTTTTATTTCTTAAACGTTTAAGATTCTTATAGTCTACTGTTGCCCACTACCCCTAAATACAAAGTTCTTTTTTCCTTGCCATCCATCTGCATAATGCAAAGCCATTAGGCTGATGTGCTCCTAACCGTTTAATTTTCAGTCTATCTTGCAGCTTTATTGAATAAAACGAAGTTTTTGATAAATAATTTACTTTATTCATTTTAATTAATCATTTTCACGCGTCATATTACTTCTTGGGTCTTATCACATACTAAAACACAGACACATAAACCCAAAAACAAACTATGAACCACTTTTATCATGTGACAGGCCCACTAAGGCTGGCCTTATTCACTGGTGTAAAGCTGGCACCGGAATGGTAGGTGAATTGACCTCTAGAGACTGCTCACACTGGATGTGGCTTTTCTGAGAGGACCTGTCAGAGCTGGCCCTGCCCAGCTTCTATATTCAATAACTAAAACGCTGATGCAGTCCTTATGTGACATTTGGAGCGAGGAACGAATAATTTTGACTTGAATACTGCATAATGAATACAATATAATTCACTGCGTCTAGAGAATGGTGTTCCACTTTTTTTTTAATACTCTCCCAAAATATTTTATAGAATAAAAATAAAGGGATTTTTTTTTAAACAAGGTCAAAAAATGTTGGCGGTGCCTGACTCCTGTAGCCTTGAATTTACTTGTATTTATTGTAATCCCTATAGCCTTGAATTTACTTGTATTTATTGTAAGCCCTATAGCTACGGTAGCTGGCACAAGCTTTACCAATCCTTCATAAATGTCTGAATCCAAATTTTTTGACACATAAGATCAAATACTGCAAAACTCATATTTGATAAATGTTTAACTAATTTATAATTTTACTTTTTACTGCACAAAAATTAGCATGTACAGTGGAGCGTCGTTAATCCAGATCGATCGGGACTGGGACCCATCTGGATTACTGAATTGTCCGGATTTTCAAATGACTAGAGGATACATGACGCTCGGGATTGTACTGTATTGCAAAATCTCTTGAAGGGTTCGAAAAATACAGTAAACAAAATATTTTAATAAACTATATTGAATAAAAACATGTACATTATGTAGTTTAGATTAGTAACTCTACAATACTTTTTAGAAAAAAACAACAAGAATCTACAGTAATTAATGGAAGCTTACTGGGTAAAAAAGTCCTTAATTGTTTTTTGTACAAGACTTGACATACGTTTCTTTGCAGCCATGTCTCTCAGTCTTTTAAGAAGTACGAGTTGTGTCGCCGTCCCCTCAGGTTGCCCCTCTAACCAGTTCATAGCTGTCTGGAATGCTTCATAGGCGTCTGAGTGTGAAGGACCGGCAGCTTCTTCAGCATCCATTTCTTCATCGTCGTCACACTCTCTTACATTGCTTCCATTATCATTGTCCTCAATTACCTGATGAACTATTTCGTCATCATTCAAATACTGATAACCAGGGTGATTGCCATCACTTTCAAACCACTCCCTTGCGTCAAGTTCATCGCACTGTTCAAATCCAGGCAATGTCTAGAATAGAGCCACAACTTCGACATCAGTAGGATTGTTGGCGTCCAATGGAGTTTGAGAGTTTGCCTTATCTTGTCCTTGATTTTGGGTGTCGGGGATTGGCCACAATTTTTCCCAGGCATTTTTTAAATTGTCGTCAGTGAGAAATCCCCAGGCATCTGCTACCATGTAAATGGCGTCATTTAGGCTGAGGTTTTTCACAAACTGAAGCACACTTTCTTCGTCTCTTTCAGCTAGCAAGAGCTGACGAAGCATCTGTTTTCTATAAATTCTTTTAATTTTTTCTATGACCTCCTGGTCCATCGGTTGTAGTATAGAGGTTACAATTGGAGGCAGGAACATGACTTGAATATTATAGTCTATTTTGTTCAAGAGATCAAGGCCGGGGTGAGTTGGGGCATTGTCAATGATGAGGACCACCTTGCGTTCTTTTTTGTTTTGTTTCCTTTGTTTTTTAACACTGGGAATGAAAATATCTTTCTACCATTCGGTAAAAATTGCTGCATCCATCCATTGGTTTTTTGTGACCTGTAAATTACAGGTAAGGTTTTAATGTTCTTAAAGCATTGTGGCTTTTTACTTTTTCCGATAACCGATAGATCCAAAGTGTGAGAACCACTTGCGTTAGCACAAACCATTGCTGTCACTCTTTCTTTTTGCGACCTTGAAGCCAGGAGTGGATTTTTCTCTACGAGAAGCCAATGACTTCCGGGGTAGGGAACGCCAATTTAGCCCAGTTTTGTCAGCGTTGTAAACATCATCTCTTGTGTAACCCTTCTCAATTGTCACGCTAACAAATTTTTCCCTAAATATCATTGCTGCAGCATTATCAGCAGATAATATTTCACCTTGGACATCCAGTTCTCTAATCTCGTGCCTCATTTAAAAATTCTTCAGCCAACTCGAACTAGCTTTGAAATCATCATTCATCTGGATCGCCTTTTCACAAATGAGTGGACCAGAAATAGGCTCACCTAAACTTATCCTCTGCGTAGACCAAATGTACATAGCGTTTTCCAATGCACTGTTTTTTGCCGTTCTTGTGGTTTTTCTTTTCTGTGAACCTTCTTCAGAATCTAGTTTTGAAGCTAAACGTTGCAAACTGTCTTTCTTTGCTTTAATGTCACTAATGGTTGAAGTTCCCACACCATATATTTTAGCGAGAGATGCACCACTTTCCCCTTTAGACAGTCTTCGGAGAATTTCTAACTTCTCCTCTATAGATAAAAATTCATGTTTCCTTTTATTTGATAATGATGACATTATTAACAAAGTAAAAATATGTACCGTTTTAACTCGCACACTAAAACGTCACAAGGCAACTATACGACGAAGGTTTCACCACTGCTGTAAAGTTTTTAAGTGATAGCACAGAACTGAGCTGAGCACGTGACCAAGGAGAGGTGACTGGCTAAGTCGTTGAACTCTCAAGGACACCTTCCACTACCTCCCCTACCTGCTTTCACCGCCGATCCAGATTTGCGACGGTCCAGATTTTTTACGCTCTACTGTATATATAATACATTTACTAAGCAGGAATAAATTATCAAGTAATTAATTTTTTTAAATCAGATCCATTAAACAACTTAATACTAATTAATAATAAATTAAACATTTTAAAAAAATGGGAGAGGGTAAGTGTGTTTGGGAGTTTTGAAGTAGTTTGTAGAAACTCTCTCTGTATAACATACTTGGGAGAGTGAGAGGAGAAAGTTTTTCAGGGGGGGATTATATCTAAAATAAATCACACATAATATTTATGCTTATTTAATTCTAATAAATTAATCTTCCAACCAAGATAATTCATTATAATACAATCATAGCTAAACTAACTTCATAGTAAATAACTTGAGCAACTGAATGTTAAGCCCATAATAAAGCATTATTAGAATTAGAAGTTCACACTGTGACTTTATTGTAAAAGTATATATTCTAATACAACATAAAATAATAGTAAACCTAGATTTGATCTTAAAAAAAATGATTATCTAAGGAATAACTAAATGAACTAATAATGACAAACACAAATTAAAGATATGAGATCAATAATAAAAAAATAATTAGATAATTTAGGGTATGAAATTTCCTTAGTAAACGACTTTATAGCATTAGAAAGAGGCTGAGGGATACTGAAAGAGCCCACTTTATTTGGGACCGTAAAGTTTTTATACTTACCTAAAACCTATGTTCCAATAAAGTTAAAAAAGCAACCTGAACTAAAACACAAATTAATATACCTACACTCAAAACAATTTTATCATAAACATAAAACAAAAATTACTACCTGTAATGTATAATTATATTTATAGATTCTAAAGTTATCACACTTAACTTCTGCAAAAGTAGTACATTTTTAATCATTAAAAAAATTAATTCATTATAAAATCAGAAGATATATTGAGGATAGAAACCAACCTGGTTCACACCAGTCTGAACTAAGATCATGTATGAATTTAAAGGTTAAACAGACCTAAATTTTAAGCTTCCATACCTAAATTTTCTCTTAATCCAACATCAAGATCAAACTCATTTTTGTTGATAAGAATTATCAAAAGCGATAATGCTGTTATCAGTTAGGTAATTTATGCTTATAATCAGTAGTACTGGATCAATAAAATAATAATTAATTAATATTTATAGAATTACCCTACTTGAGCCTTCCTGTCACTCCAACACAATAAATATTGATATAAAATTAAAACCATTACAAATAAAAATTGATAAATTCTATGAAACTCTATAGGATATTCCAGCCTTCCAACTAGATTAGAGCTTTTAAACTTCAAAATTAAATTTTAGTTCAAATTATATAGAAACAGCTTCAGCAGGGCCGGTTCTTGGCATATGTGAGCGATGCGTTCACAGGGACCCCCAAAGCTACCCTCCCCCCCTCCCCCTAATATCAGTAAAATTAAATTAGTTACAACAGCATCAGCTATTATAATAGTGTTTGCTAGTTTTTTACCCTCTTTTCCCAAGCCACGTCGCTCATCTCCCCCCTTTCTCAAGGTCCCGCCGCTCGTTCTCCACCTCTCCCAAGGCCCCGCTGCTCATTTTTCCACCCCTCCTGAGACCACGTTGCTTGTCTCTCCTCCCCTCCTGAGGTCCCATCACTCGTTTCTCATCCCTTCCCGAGTCCATGCCTCCCCTACCTTCCTGAGGTCATGCCTCCCCTCCTGAGGCCCAGCCGCTCCTCTCTACTCCCTTACTGAGGCCAAGTCGCTCGTCTCCCCTCCCCTCCTGAGGCCCCACTGCTTGTCTCTTCTCCCCTCCTGAACATTGGATACACACAAGGATAGAATAAAAGCTTTGTAGAATGTTTTATTTGATTCATACCAGTGACTGTTAGTTAATGGTGCTACATAATAGCAAGTATTTTTCTTATGAACAATATAGTGTTGGTGATATTGAAAATGAGATTTTTCCTCTAATTAGCTTAACCGTTTTATCCAAGCTTACTATGATAATGCCGTCTTAAAAGGGTGAACCACCCTTTAGAAATAAAACTAAACTCTGGATCAAAATATTTAAATAACCATTAGTCCAAATCAAATCACTTGTGGTTTTTTTTAATTCCTCTTCAGTTGTGGTTTTTAAAACTATCCATATAAAAATATTATTTAAAATTTTATTTTTATTCATCAATTAAAATTGAAATTTCAAGTTTTACACTAAATTATGATTTTTCAAGAATAAATTTTTTATTTTAAATATAAAATATTGGCAGGTTTTAAAATTATATAGGTATTTATACATGTTTCACAAAATGTTGGCTTAAAGTTTTATATTCATCCCCCCCCCCC
>CABFOW010000717.1:149072-177770 GCA_902141385.1 Timema californicum | reverse complement strand
CCCCCCCCCCTTTCCCTCTTTCCAAAACTTTTATTTGAAAGCAATATTTCAAAATAAGACCACAAACTGCCAAAACAACAATAGACCTATCTGTTGGTCAATATAGCAGCTACAAGACTCCCACACCCATCACTCTCTACCCCGTTAAATGAAAAAAAGCTCTCCTATATCACACGCTTCAGTTGGCACACTGGGCAGTGGAATGCTGCCATATTGACCGTTTACAATATTATTTCTATGGTGTGGGTAGGGTTAGTGGAGTCTCAAGGCATTTTCCCCAGGTTCCTACAATGCTGTTAAGAAGGCCCTGCATTTTGGATGTAATTTATTAACTATTTATAGTTTAAAGAATATTCATTAGAAATTATTTAGAAAATTGTGTGTTGAAACATGTTATATTTAATGAGATGTATCATATCTATTTATTTTATGTCTATAATTTCTTCTTCTTTCAAAATGTTTTGAAGATGCGAAGGTTATTTAGGGTGTCCAAGCGAAGTAGACCTTCAACTATTTTTATTTAGTCTAAAATTTAATCTTCGGTTTTTGTCTGCAATTATTTTTTCTATTACTAGTTCGTTTAAGTCTAGTATTTTGCAAATTTTTGACTGTTCTATAGACAACATGGCCAAAGTATTTAATCCGTCTTTACTCATGGTGTTTTTTAACCATATAACAAACACACAAAACAAAATAAAGAGTTACTTTCTTCACACCCAAATATCCACAGCATTTTATCAAATAGTTTCTTTTTAAAACGGCACATAAATTCTCCTATTTCTTTGCACTTTTTTTGTACCTGACTTAAGTTAAAATCGGACACTGGACTTGCATTGATTTTAATCTGGATTTTTTTTTCCTAATAACAAGGAACCAAAATTATGTTTTTTAGTGTTGGGAACTTTCACTTTCAATCAAGTAATCAAAAACTCGAACAAAAACATGTAATGTATTAGAAGATCTCACTTGAAACTCAGCCCAAATAACGTGTTAGGTGAGGCTAAGATAAGGACATTGATGTCAGGTTGTCATGGCAACCAATCTGTGACGCATGCAGAGCTTGAAGTATTGGAATAGCCAGCCACAAAGCACATGTTAGCATAGGTGTGCTTTTTGTCACACGTTGATGCAATTATGGTTTTACTAATTTCTTCAACAAAATGGAAAAATAATGTACTGTAATATTTTTTTAATCTATGTTTTTCATTATGTAATGAAAAAATATGCTTTGTTTCTTATTTTGCTTTATTTTGCATGTAGGGTGGTGCCATTACATCACACACACACAATTTCTCACTGTTTATCTAAAAACTGAAACATTTAGGTTCTTAAAACCCATAAGATATGTGAAATGAAATATAATAAACATCATTGCAGAATCATTCCACCAAAGAGCATTAATGAAATATTATATACTGTTACAGAAACATATTGAGAAAAAAGGATCATCTTGATCCACCAAAGATTATAAAAAACCACTCATTTCCTAGATGACTATCTAAAAATATATTTGCTTATAGCTTGGATACGATTGGTTTTGTAAAAATATAATTCAAATTAATTTTATTTAAATAGTCTCACAGCTTTATTTAATTTTAAAAATGACAACTGTAAATAGGAATTGAACCTGGGACCTTTGGCTCAGAACACCAATGCTCTGCACCATTTGGTTTTAAATGTTAAACAATGTCTATATTTGAATTCAAATAAAAATTGTTAAAGATTATTTTGAAATAGTAACTTTCTCTTTGTCCTTAAGTAAACTACCCTTAACTTAGGTTTGGAGATTTAATTCCCGAAATCCCTTTGCAGAAATTTATGAAAGCCCTAGATACCAACTTCAAGCCCAATCGGTAAAATTGTTTAGGTTCAATGTCGATATTAACACACATACAGACAGATGAAACTACGAAAACTACTTTTTCAAATTCAAGGAACAGCTCATGAAATGTTATAACATCCATCAATTTCAAATTCTTTGATGATCACGATACTTCTTCTCCAAGAGGCTGAGAGAAAGTAAAAAGTGTATTCACATACATAATACAAGATTGGTTTTTAAAATTCAAAGTTGCTCATTCAAAAGGAAGTTATCAATGTTGTTGAAAGGTATAATGTGAAAGAATAGCAATGTCATGCATGGCTTTCTAGATAGTAAAAAGTTAGCAAAAATACTTAGTAGAGCTTTTTTTTAAACTATTACTATGGCTACTAACTGGTGCACTTTAGGGGTGGAAATAAGAAGGGCAGTCTTAAAGGACATGCACCGACATTAGTGTGGTTAGAGGATGGGAAAGTCACAATGAAAAATCACATGTGTGAAATAGCCCCAAGTGCACCTCAGAGATTAAAACCTGCTTTATTGTAAAACTGAAGCCTTAGCCTTTGTGACTAATGGTGCAAATAGTTTACCCTCTTCCAGACAAGCTGCTGAATATGTATATGGCAACACAGTGGCCAAAGGTTTTGATGTTAAAACATGTCTGATCGCATGTGGTTTACCTACACATCACATTCCTCTCTGGGTTGGATATTGTTAAACTCTCCTTTTTAATTTTATGTTTTGATGTCTCAGATTGTACACAGGGATGTGAAACCAGAGAATGTGCTGGTGTCACGGCTAGGGGTGATTAAGCTGTGCGATTTTGGGTTCGCTAGGCTATTGGCCACACCTGGGGAGACATACACGGACTATGTGGCCACTCGATGGTACAGGGCCCCCGAGCTTCTGGTCGGGGACACTAAATATGGCAGGTCAGTGCTTTACAGGCTGTTGAAAATCTTCCAAATTTTGAAAAAAATATCTTTCAAATTTTTGGTAAGTAAGTTTATCAAATTTTTGACATCACTTGGCAATTAATTATTCAATTCCACAAGTTTTCTTGTTGCCATTATGATGTGATTAAATGAAAATAGGGTTGTTAAACCTATCAAACAATCTGGAAGAACATTCAGAAACATCAAGTCAATATTTCTCTCTAAATAAAATTTGAGATAGTATAGTTACTAATAATCTTTTAGCTTTATTTTTTGGGGTCTTATAACAGAAATGTTATATAGGCCCGGTTATATTATTAAATTTCAAATAATCAATACAATACTTTAAACCCAAAACCTTTAGTATTAATGTTGCATCAACCCTTTTAATAGAAATCTAGACTTGGGGGNGGGGGGGGGGGGGGAAATTCCTAGGATTAGAATTGTTATAATACTGTATGTATTGGACCTATCTGTTTTGATTAGCTTGTATTTCGTTTAAATTAATCATAAAACGGGGTTTTAAAATTAAATTGGATAGTATATGAAATTTAAAAAAACTGCACTTTAATTGACATTAAAAATAAATGGTATTTCAGGGAGGTGGATATCTGGGCAATCGGCTGCCTCTTCGCAGAGATGATGAGTGGTGACCCTTTGTTTCCAGGGGACTCTGACATTGATCAGCTCTTCCAGATAATTAAGCTGTTAGGTACGACACTGATCCATAATTTTCACAAAAACACTCGCTTTTTAGTTGGTGAGACACATTTATGTTGTGTGTATAACTACTCATCTAAGCTCTTGGCATATAATAAAATATAAATGAAATCTACTTGCATTTTCTCTGAAGAAGAGTTATAAACTATTTTAGAAAAACCATTAAAGCCTGATGGGATTAGTACCCTGACCTTTCTGTCACTGGCAATCCAGACTATAGCGAGAGTGATAGCTTGGACCAAGTGACCACTGAAGTTGGTGACATTTTGTATGAATGGAATGTCTTAGTTGTGCTCACTAACATTAAGGCATCAAACAACCATATCTATGAGACTTTGTTTTATATAAAATTGTGAATTAAAAAATATAGCCATTTTTTGTTGCAAAAGCTGGGTATATTAAGAGGGAGTCATAACTTTGTATAAGTATGCTCCCAAGCACTAAAAGCCTCAGTTTTAAACACCTGTAAAGAAACTGATTGAAAGCTTTTTATTTTTTCAGCTGGATGGAGTGCAAGGGCCAGTTAGTTCCTCAATATAAAATTTATTTTTATAGCTTCATAGAAAAGGTGTTAATGAGCCCCCTGTAGTCGGATTCTAAGGTGCTAGTAGACCTTATGAAGTTTTTCAATATCTGTTTTATCAAGTGTTTGATCCCTCATGTTAAGAGTGTGATCTTAAATGAATCTACTCATATTACCTCAGCCATGGTCAAAATAATATTAGGGGATTTGCTTAAGATCATGACCAACAACCACTAATACGAGTAATTTTGTAACTCCTCAGAAGCTAATGACCCCAATTGTACAAAGTGCTTTCTAAAATCATTAGATTTTAGCACTCTTAAATTCTACCTGACGTCTCTTCGTCTCTTGTCAGGATTGCTGACAAAATAAATACCCTTGATTGTTTTAACCTTGGGTAGAACCCTCCCCCTTGCACGCCTACTACCACCCACCCACAAAAATCTTGAAAAACATAATTTAAAAAGAGTAAAGTAATCTTGAGCTCATCAATTTGAATACTGTCTCATGTTTTCCGTTCACAGGTAAGCTTTCTCCACGACACCAGACAATGGTGGCTAGGAACCCCATGTTCAAGGGGTTGAAGAAGTCTGGAAGTGGTAATGAGGTGGAGGAAGGGTCGGCGCGGTCCCTCTTCAAGCTTTTTCCCAGCTGGCCCCACGTGGCTCTCGACCTTCTCACCCTTTGTCTCAAGCTGGACCCTAACCAAAGACCTAATAGTGGGGAGCTGATGGTTCATTCTTACTTTACCCAAGAGCGTTTCTCTGAGCGCTTCCTCTCCGAGTTGAGGTCCAAGATACAGCAGGAATTTCAGGGGAACCCTCTACTCAGAAAGTATCAGACCACACTCGCCGTCAGCTCTGCAGTTAGGAAGGGTTTGTTTCCTCCTCAAAATTTTTGTAGAGTACCTAGTTACATAAACTTTAGACAATCTATCTAACTATACTCCATGATGGGTGCCATTAGTCAAACTAGTACCAGTGTAGTAGCCATTAATAACATGAGACATCTTATTTGAGAAGGGTGAGTTTGGAGTGAAGTCATCAAAATTTTCTTAAGAAGAAATCAGAAATATAACCATGTCAGTGGTCATATAGTCTAACTCTGAGGCATCAATCTCACAGTATATTGGGTTGCTTTTTATAAGATTGGGGTTTAATTTTCAGTCAGATATATTGAGGGAGGATTTTCATGAATGATTCCACTCCCTCATAATAAATTTGGGCACATTTCTTATAAATTATAACTTATCTGACCTCAGTGTAAATATGGGAATATCCCATGGTGGGTAATAAGGCACAATTCACAAATAAATATGGGAATTACACTGTGGAAAAAAAAATCATTTCAGTCATTTAGCCCAGGATTCAAACATGTGCCTTCCTAATCAGAGTTTATCACGAAAGCACACACCTAGTTCTACTGGTGTTTGTGTTTTTAGTGTTGCCCCAAGCGTCCCCTCTGTGGTGGTCTTGTTTTCAGGCAGCAGTAGTCAGATGCAAAGAAGAAACGTACTACTGGAGCCCCCACGCTGGAAAATGTCGGACTCAGGGGTCAGTGACTGCAGGAGACCAGCGGGGAGGAAGACCAGTGATCCCAGTGAGGGCCCCCTCCCTTCAGAGGACACGGCACAGACATTTTCGGCGTCCCCCACCCCTTACCAGTCCCTGGAGAGTGTCCAGCAGCAGGGTATCTCATCTCAGCAGCATGTGCTGCATCCATCCATCAATAACCTCAACCTCAACTTCATGGGTGGCAGGTAATCCTCAATACTACAAGAAATCACCGTTGAGGGAACTACAGGTCTTTTGGAGAAATGCTTTATCTTTGCTTTCTCTCTATTAACTATTGCCAAATTTTACAGCTTTCTTTTAAAAGTACAGGGAATGGGAGTAGTACTTAGAATATTTCCATCAGTGAACATTAAATGACAAGTAAACAACAGACAAATTTTGTTTCATCGGACTCACTGTACAACCTATTTAAATACCATTGAATTTTACCCCAATCATGAAATTCATTTTCAGAATAAAAGTTATATTAAGTTTTCATCTTTTACTTCGTACACTTCCAACCTTTTATGTGTATAACTTTTCTTTATTCATGATTATCAAACAAACCAGTGGAATTTAATACAACACATTTTTTGGCCTAATCCCAGATGTTGGTTTAACAACAACAACAACAACATTTCACAGCTATTTTTTTGCCACCCCTTCTTATTACTTGTTCGAGCTATACACGTTCCCAGCTATTCAAATAAAATATACATACAAAATATTAACTTAATCAATAATAAAGCTTTTTTTAATTAGATGGTTTACCAAAAATACCAACAAAACATAATCATTAATTAAGGGAATGTTTCTGTAATAATTAATAGGCACAAGAAAACCAAAATGTGTAACTTTATATTACTGACTGATATGGAGTAAGCAGAAGCTACTGGCATCACAAACACTCCATCATTGCAAATTTTATCTAACATTTGAGGGGATATTGTCCTTGTGAAAACTAGTGAATGATAATGCTGTTTCCCAGTAGTACATAGCCATGCGATTGCTTTAGATATGAGTGCTGTCTTCAGCCATTAATTTGAGTGGTGAGGCTCTGTATGCAAGACAATGGAAAACCAACTTAGAGAAACGTGAGTTTGAACCTCGAGAATTAAGAATTTAATCCTCTTCTGATCAAAACAGAGTTGTAATTAAAGTGGTTCATGTTGGAGTCACTAAGATGCACAATCCAACCACTACCAATCACGAAAGGTGCTGCAGTAGTGCGAGTATCAAGAGTTAGCCAATCACGCACTCTCACTTTTTCATTTTTTTTCATTCAAAAGAGACCAATCTTTTGTGCTCATGTTTACCTTATTTTGTTAGTTAACCCATTAAGTATATTTGTAGATTGTGTGTTTGTCTCGGACGTTAATTTTGTGTACCCGACCTTAACCTTTGCTAACAGGTTATGCCCAGACTCACCGTGATAATTTTCATGTGACCAATCGAAGATCGCGAAGCACGTAACTCTAACGGACATTGTGTCATATTGAGTCTCAAAAACTCATTAGTACACTGCAAAGATGAACGCAACTGGCGTAAAGTTCAAAGTTTTATATAAAGAGAATTATGAAACATGGAAGCTACAGATGCATGCAGTTCTAATAAAGAATGATGCATGGGGCTATATGAGTGGAACAATCGTGAAACCAGAAACGGTTATAGCTGAGCCAGTGACTATTGAAGCCAAACAACGGTGGAGAGAAGCCAACCTGAAGGCACAATCTGACATAGTGCTTGCCATGAACCTGTCGAAAATTAAACAGACTTAGGTCTGCAAGACCTCACGGGCAATTTGAGGAAAATTAGAGGGAATATCAGTCCTAAGGGCCGGCATGAAAGGCTGCTTTGTTGAATAATTTGATGTCCTTGAAATTACAAGATGGCGGCGAAATGCACGAACACTCTCGATGTTTTTTCGACACGATGGATAGGTTGGCAGAACATGAAGTTGACATTAATCAAGAGCTGTTGGCAGTCATGTTTTTGTGCAGCCTACCGGAGAGCTACAAAAACTTTCATTGCGCCATGTCGTCACGTGACGTATTACCGCTTTTGGAGATGTTTTGAATCAAAGTTGTGAAGGAATTAAACGCGCGCAAGGAAACAAGCCGGAATTAAGCACAAAACGCGATATACGCGGGAAAGTTGGCCGGAAATAATAAAACAAGAAATGCACAGATGGGAGAAATTAGACAAAGACTATGGTGCGAAAAAGCTTTTGAAAATGAAGTGTTTTATGTGCAATGCAATCAGACACCGGGCGAAAAACTGTCAGAAGACAAGGAAGTTGAATGAACAATGCGCGTAAAAAGTCGAAAGCGTGTGCCTAGCCGCGACGGACATGTCCATTAACGGTGCATTTCGAATTGGAAATAATGTGAATCACGTCAGTTGGTGTTTTGGCAGTGGATGCACGTTTCACATTTGTGGGAATATCGAATCGTTCACACAGATTAGTCGGAACTTCAATCACGGAAAGCTAAATCTCGCGAACGAAACCTGCATGGACATCTAAGGAATCGGTACCATGTCAATCGAGACAAGCGCGAGTGGTAATAAAAAGGTGATCGAATTCAAAGACACATTTTCAGTACCGGACCTGCGTGCTAACCTCATTTCAGTCGGGAAGGTTACCGCCAAAGGACACAAAGTGATTTTTAGTGAGATAAAGGCCTAGATCATCGATCAGGATGACAACATGCTGCTTATCGCAAAACGGAAAAAACAGACTATATTATTTCCCAGAGTTGACAGACCAGGAATGCAGGAAAATATCAGGCCTGGATGACGCCATTATTATTCCAAGGAAGAATTCCATTGATGATTGGCATGCTCTCATGGAACATTGTATTAATGTTAAATCACTCCGTAAGGTTATCAAGATGGGATCGATTCGAGGAATCAACGTCGAGGACATCAACGAAGATTTTCAATGCAGTTTTTGTTTCCAGGGGAAGATATGTCACGCTCCGTTTCGAAAGGTTTCGGAGTGTGTGTCAGTACTGGGCGAGCCCATACATTCTGACATCTGTGGTCCAATGCGAGTCGCTTTAGTTGGAGAAATGCTCTACTTTGCTAATTTCATAGACGATTCTTCAGGACCCAAAAACACGGCATCTTGAAGCGTTTGACCGTACCTTGCAACCCGCAGCAAAATGGAGTTGCTGAAAGGAGTAATAGAACACTGATGGAGATGGTCCGCTGCCTTCTAATTCAGTCCGGACTACCATCAACTTTTTGGGTGGAGGCCGTCAACACCGCAAACTTCATACGCAATAGGTCACCAACAAGTAAACTAAAAGGAAGAACCCTGTACGAGGTTTGGTTCGGGAAACCACTGGATGTGTCCAGCTTTAAGATCTTTGGAAGCGAAGTCTTCGTTATGGACAGAATGCCGGGCAAGGGGCAGCTGAAAGTACAATCGAAGAAAGGCATCTTCGTGGGTCATAGCTCAGAGTCAAAGGCGTACAGGGTATGGCTAGCGGAGCAGAGGAAGATCGAGGTATACAGAGATGCAATTTTCATGGACAGGACTCCGATCCAATCATTGAAGAGTTGGGAGGACTTCCTACCGCAGGACGACAAGTTCCCAAATTTGTCAAGTTCATCAGTCGACGTTAACGCCACGGAGAATGAAGATCAACACGTCATGATCAACCCCTCTAACGGTCAAGAATTGCATCATCTGATCCAAGAGCCATTACCAGAGGCACGTCACGACAAGTACAAAGAAGCTGAGTGTTTTCAAGGTTTTCCCCCAGATGAACCATAAATTCTGTAAGAAGAGGTCCAGGAAGGCCAAAGGTATTGAAGACCGGACGTCCCGGAAGACCCCCCCAGAGTGTATGCAATGGCAAATCATGTCAAGGACAACTTCGTTTTTCTGAGTGAAGTTTCAGTTGCTCAAACAATGACAAGGATTCAACCGAATGGATGATGGCCATGGCTAATGAAGTGGAGTCAATTCTCGTAAAGGACACGTGGGATTTGGTGGACAGGTCAAAAACATCGAGGGTAATTGGCAGTCGTTTCATGCTATGAAATAAGTACAGGACAAATGGCGTTCTGGAGAAGCGCAAAGCCAGGATAGTGGCGAAGGTATATGCTCAACAGTACGGCAGGGATTTTCACGAGACGTACGCGCCAGTCGTATGCCTGGATTCAATACGATTGATTGTTGAATTTGCAGCCCAGAACAATATGCACATACACCAGTATGATGTGGAAACAGCGTATTTGAATGGGAAACTGGATGAGGAGGTATACATGGAGGTACCAGATAGTTTTGAAGAAGTCCTAGAGAACATAGTAAGCAAGAAAGGACGCAAGGATCAGACCGTCAGGATAAGTTCGGGTACACAAAATTAACATCCGAGACGAACACACAATCTACAAATACACTTAGTGGGCTATTTGACACAAAAAGGTTAACGTGAGCACAAAACGAAGTGGTCAGTTTTGAATGAAAATTATTATTATTATTATTATTATTAGCACCGCGTCTTACTACCCGTTCGGGTTATACGCTCTTACGCTAATGTGTAAATGGTAGGGTGATTGTGAGATGAAATGGAGGACCTACAGTTTAACGTTGAATCCGAACCACGGTGGAGGACTGGCATTCCTCACATTCACAAGATGTCTTGTCAGAGGTGAACGAAGGGTTTGGTAATCAGATAAATCTTTGCCGGGACCGGGGATCGAACCCCGGCCGCCAGCATAGAAGTCTGACACCTTACCCCTTGACCACCAGGTCACCCTTGAATGAAAAAGACAACTGAAAAAGTGAGAGTGAGTGATTGGCTAACTCTTAATACTCGCACTACTGCCGCACCTTTCGTGATTGGATCGTGCATCTTAGTCAGTGACTCCAACGCTTCCCCTCGAGACAACAACTGAAAACTCATCGGGTGCCCTGATCAGTCCCAGGATATCGACAGTGCCTGTGCTTTGATTTCGTCAAAGCCTTGGTTAATACATCGGCTGGAATCTCCACCGACGCCACATGTCCCAGCACCAGTTGAACCGACTCTACAGTCTCCCGTACAAAGTGGTGATGAATGTCAATGTGTTTTGTTCGTGCATGGAAGACAGGATTGGTTGCCAGCCTCTGCGCCCCAATGTTGTCATTGATCAGTTTAAGTGATCCAAATTCCCCCTTTCCAAACTCGAATAGGAAAAGTTGAAGGTGCACAGCTTCCTTGGCTGCTTCACCTAGGGCCATATTTTTGGCCTCTGTGTTAGATAACGCGCTTCCTCGAATCCCATGTAATTGCACCTCCATTCATAACCATTCATAACGAAAACATACCCTGTAAAGGAATGCCGGTCGTCAAGTGATCCTCCCCAGTCGGCATATACATAGCCCGTCAACGAGCTTTCCCCACACTTGTATGATATTCCTTGGTCAGCAGTGCCCTTGAAATACCGAAGTACCTTCTTTGCTGCACCTCAATGAGTACTGTTGAAACATTTATTAAATTGACTTAACACACTTGCTGCATGAGCTATATCCGGGCGTGTAGCCCCTGACAAATACAGCAAGCAACCAACTAGTTTTCGGTATAGGGGTCTCTCACCATCTAAAGTTGACCATGCCTCACCCTTTGACAGCTTCGTCCCGACGTCTAGTGGGGTTTTAAAAGCCTTGCAATTTGACATACTGAAGCTTTGAAGGATGTATTTTATATATGTCTTTTGACTTACAAATATCCCATCGCCGTTTCTGGAGAAATCCATCCCCAAACAGCTCTTCAGGTCACCCAGATCCTCCATCTCAAATATCTTTCCAAGTCTGTCTCCAAAATGCATGGTTTCTTTGGGGTTGTGGCATATTATCAGAATGTCGTCGACATAGATGATAATGATCATGATCTCTTCGTTCCAATGCCTTATATAAACACACGAGTCCCCATTGGTGGGTTTCGCGCCCAGGGTGCGCAACTCTTCATCTAGACACCTGTTCCAGGTATGACCAGGTTGTTTTAGCCCGTACAAAGCCTTCTTTATGTAGCAGATTCTGTTACCTGCTCCTAACTTGTCTAGTGCAGCCCTCAATAGTTCACAGTGCAAACCCAAACAATAATGATCCCTCCCATGTAAAGCAACTCAAAACAATAATTAAATTGGTTCAACAGTGGCTGAACCATCTAAGAAACTTGTATTATACTTGGTTGCAGGAGGTTGAAATTAGAATCCTGGTTGGCTGCACTAGAACTGGTTTTTCCATTCTTTCTTAGTATTTTTAATAACACTTGATTGATTTAAGTGTACAAGTAGTAAAATATATATTAATGGATCTAAATTTACAAAGTGGTTCAGTTCTTGAAAATTACCTTATAGTTTAAAAGCAAACAGTCCCTTGGATCAAACTTAATTAGTCCATAAGAAATAAAGAGAATGGCTAGGGGAAAAAGTACCTTGTAAAGTTTAAATAATTATTTAATGTATTTCACTGAGGCTTATTATAAATTTTTTATTTGTGATTGGAAAAATAAACACAATAGAAATATCACACTTTGACAACAATTGAAGAAAAAAGAGTCAGTGTATAAGTTTAACCGAATGATCACAACAATCTGAAAATTGTGGTAATACTTTAAACCAAGTAAATTGAAACCCAGTAAATTGAGAGGTGACATTATTTTATAGTAGATTGAAATTAGTAGTTTGTTTAAACTAAGCCACTCACATAGTTTAGAGAAAACCAATGAGGCTGCTTGTTAATCATCCAGGCAAACGAATGTCTGATTCATGCAGGACCATTTCCAACATACTCGTAATTTTTCCTTTGCAAACGAACCATATCAGTGAAAATGTTGACTAAATATCAGAATCATCTAGTTTGATTGGTTGCTGATGAGGTGATTGGGGGTTCAATCCCAGCCGGCTGTAATGAGGGTGGTTTTCCCTAAATGATTTCTCACTTACCAGTGTGGCTACATTCACTCAAAACTTATTGTCTTTGCCCCATCCTTGTAAGTATAGTTAAAATGTGTATAGCCAGGACAGATGGTAAAATGCAGTGAACAAATATATGCATTACAAATACCACACTGTTTCCTCAGACTGATGGATGCCCTAAAAAGGTCTCCTCAGCCTCCACCAGCTCCCCGGCCCTACCCTCGGGGAAGCATGCCAATACACAATATGCTAGCCCCACCTCGGACCCAGCTGCTGCGTAGACTAGGCAACGAACCAGACACCCGCTTTCCTAGTCCGGGGTCCTGGAGGGCAGGAAAAACCAACAGTGGAGGTGATGACTTCAGTCTGCCGAGTCTACCCGGAGGTAAGGGCTACCATTAAAACTAAAGATGGGTAATCTTGAATCTGATATTATCGAATATTGAATATCTTTCAGAATTTGAATGACTCACTCCTTATTCATATCTTTCAATCTTATTGTAATTATTCAACACATTATAAAGGAAATTTATCCCTGGACATAGAAATCAAACCTAGGCCCTTTGGTTTAGCATCTGTTGATTTATGTACACAGGTGTTATTTTCAAACTAAATTTAAATAAATATCTAGTGAACAGCCATCATATGAATTCTGTAACAAATGAGAGTTTTAGCATATTGCTTATTATGATCAGTGATTAAGATATAAAGTGATGTTAAAAAGTATTATTTACCCATGATGTGCGAGTGTAAAACACTAATGTTGATGACTTTGAAGTGTACGGGAGTCCCGGTAAAGGGGTAAAGAAGAAACTGACTCCAATGCCTCAGCATGGGTCCAACCCAATGGATTCCCTCATGTCTCCTGTAAGTATACCACAATCAACACTGGCATATTTAGTTGACTTCAACCTTGTTGAGTAGCAATATTTTGGAAATGTCATTCCATTTTAAGGTGTACTCTTATTTATCTTGAAAGTACTTACCTTGACTGATTATACTATGGACCTATATTATAAGCTACACAATAGTGGAACCAAGCAAGGCAATCGTTTCAACTTCTCAGGTTATACCTAGTGCACATAATTTTATAAGTGAGAGGTGTTATAGGAAAGAGGGATCACAATAACTTAACAAGAATATGCAAATCAGTCTAACACAGCCTGCCTTCACAGGGAAGTAAAACTGGTATGTTTAGTTGAGTATGCACACAGACTATCCACAGAACTAAGTGTTCTCCTTTGTTATCCAAACTCTATTGTTTGATCTTGTAAGTTAGCTGTAGTATTACTTGTCTGTTAGGTTCTCAACGAAACAGGCATATATTAGTACGGTAGTACCTCTTTTGGAAAGTAGGGAGCACCCTAAAGACATCGGGCATGAGCTAGTCTCGTTGGTTTGTGTGTCTGAAATTCTTACTTTATTTTTATCAGTTCATTCAACATCATGGCTATTAATGACTAACTGTAATGGATAGATAATGGGAGGGTAGCTTAAGAGGAAATGTACTTGCATCAGCATGGAGAGGGGCTTAGTAAAACATGATAAATATCATGTGTAAAACCACCCCCTATGCGCCCATGACCCACCCAAGATTCGAGCCTATGCTTCGTCATTGATGACACCGGCTATTGCAAGCCTAACATCTTAGACTGCAGGACCACGGGGTAGGTCCATACTGATTTATTGCAAGAAGTATTTCTATACAAACTTGTGAAATAATGAAAGTTCAATTTTGTTTCTGTTTGAAATTATGTGTGCTTGAGTTTGCACTTATATAATTTATTTTAATGTATTTGTACATGAATGTTCACTAGTTTGTTTGTAAATGTCCACTTGTATGTCTGTATTTACACATTTGTGTATTGTTTTCTTGCACTCATAGATAATAAATCAAAAGTGAGTAACCAAACAAACGTTTTGTCAATCTGTTAGATGTAGCACCAAGTAAAATAAATCAAGACTTTTGGAAAAGTTTTACTGAATTCCAGAGTTTTAAATAATTTGTCTAACGTTTCATTCATGGGTGCTGTAAGGGGAGGGGCCAGGCAGCTAATGTATATGAGGGATGCATGCCAAAATCATTTGTCAAATACGATAAAATTTACCTTATTTTTAGTGAACTATGGTGTAAGTACATAGCTTTTTAAATGTTGACTAGTAGCTAACTTAAGTTGTTTATTTTAAACACTTTACAGACCAAAAATAGTACCTGAAGACCTGATTTGGCCTGCGGTCTACCGGTTTTTGACCATTGTTTTAAACAGATGCCTACCGACCTTTTAGAGATTGCATGCTCAATTTGTTAAAAGGGTCAAAGATTTAAGCATCCATCCATGTTGTGGAAGCAGACGGGATAGGGGTGAATTAAGAGCTACAGTCCCAAACCGTAATGACACACCTTTCCAAGGCACCTGTAAACAATTCCCTGGCAAATGTTAGTTTTGTGTCTGTGAGTTTACATTTCTCTTCTAAAAACTGTCCTATCTTCTGAGTGGCTGTTGTGGACCGTTACAGGACATTATGCATGCAAACCCGACCAAATGGGAATATTGGATGAGACCTCGGAAATGACCCCTCCCAGAACCAGAAGAAACACAAACTCTCGTGTTTATTGTCTGTGATCGATGTGCATGGTTTAATCACACACACGCACACAACTTTATATCACAACCTTATCACGTCCTACTCAAGATGGTGTGGTTACACGAGTATGTACTTAAATGTTTTAATGAAATCTATTTTCGCATAAAATATTTTGGATTTTAAAGGCTTTTTTTCTTTATAGAAGAAACTCATTTGTACAATTTCGTTCTGGTTAGTTTATGTGTTTGCATGCATATCAAATCGTAGTGATACAAACATGTATTTAGGGAATTAATAAATAGACCAAGAAAAAGAAAAACCCTATAAGTCAAACTGTCATGTTTGTTAGTTACTGTTTCACAAGTTTGTTGCAAGCATTAGTTTGTTATTATTAATATAGTTCATAATTTTCTTATCAAGATTCAATGTTTTGATTGAGTTGCATTGCTGAGTAAAAAGTTTAATTTTAATTTTTGTATGGCTGAATAATGTACATGTTTTTCAATTACTTCTTTATTAAATGACTCAGTTATTAACTATTTTAAATGGTTTAAATATTTCAAATACATTTTTTTATATAGAATTCATTTGTATTATTTTCTCATAAAATTAAGGTAAAATAAGTGTTCAGCATTTTATCTTAATAAGGCAACATTATTGAATAATTAGCTCCATTTTAAGTTTTTGATTAATACAGATAGTTCAGGGGTCAGCAACTTTTTTGGGCACCAACAGTCTTACAATCTTATCAAATCTCCCATGATCAAAGATAATTTCACCACTCTACTCTTAGTATTTTTTTGGACATACATCTTATATTTATTCCTCACATTCAATTTTCTCTCAGATACTCAAGTACCAAACTGCCTAGAAAAAAAATATGTACATTTTCATTTCTTATGTTATTGACTGAAAATTGCCGTGAAATTGAATAGTTGCCAACCCCTGTAATATAGTAACACACTAATATTCAACATATAATTTCCCAATTAACCATATAGCTCTTTGACTTAGCACACAAATACTCTACTTACTCAAGGTGATTATTTTCAAATAGTCCCCTTTTTAAGGATCTTGTTCAATGAACTTGCCCTTTTTTTTACCCCCAAGTATATTTTTATCATAATTTAGTAATTATGATCTTTAATTATTCTAGTGACTGCACCTTTGTGTAGGGGTGGCTGGCTATGTAAAAATTAGGGCGTTCACAAAATAAAAATCGCAGTGAAGAATATTTTGCAAATATGTACCTATTTAGTTTGAATATATCAAGACAATACCAACATAAAGATATGGGCCCATAAAAAATGTAATCAAAACAACACAGCATATGCATGCATATAAATAGACCTACATTGAGTATATATTAAGAGTTGGGTCGAATCCACTATTTTACAAATCTGAATCTTAAAAAAGATTATGAACATATAAGTATAATAGAATAGTGGAAAATACAAATAGTAACTAAATGTTAACATTCTCTTATATTATTATTATTATTAGCACCGCGTCTTACTACCCGTTCGGGTTCTACGCACTTACGCTAATGTGTAATGGTAGGGTGATAGTGAGATGAAATGAAGGACCTACAGTTTAACGTGGAATCCGAACCACGGTGGAGGCCTGGCATTCCTCACATTCACAAGATGTCTTGTCAGAGGTGAAGGAAGGGTTTGGTCATTCTCTTATAATCCACTCACTATAACATTAATACCTTCACTTAAATGTTAAATTACCGGTCTGAGGCCTGGTTTTTAAGTTCATCATATAATTATTATGATTGGTTCTGAACGACGAATATCCAGTATTTGAGCTCCAAAACAAATTTATCTTGAAAAATAATATATATATATATATACACACACACACACACACACACACACACACACACACAATTGGAGTCTTGATCCTGAAGTTTTCTTGAATCCTCGAATTTCAAATATCCTTAAGGATTTGAGGGTTTCATCCTTAATATATATTTATGTAGGCCTACATATGTACTCAAAGAGGTAACTGTTAAGATTTATTTGCCACAGCTATAAAGTCTCTCTATATTATGCACAGCATTGCCTATAGCTTAATGAGTTAAGTCTCATTTAATTAATGTGTCTTTTCTCATTATAAATTATAACCAGTGCAGTGAGCCTGTTTCTACCAGAAGCGGATTTACACTATAGGCCCACTAGTACAGGCCTAGGAGTAGTACATTTTGGATAACATTATTTTAGTTTTAATATTTTGCTTTTAATAATTACGTTTAAAAATTATTGAAATAGTTCAAGTTAGAGTTAGAACGACAATACTTCTTTTTAAATAACTGTACTTTGCAATTACTTTGTAACTGACGTCAGTGTCCCCTTCTTCATAATGTTAACTCAAGCTACTGTAGGGCATGTAAATGCCAGATTTTCTTTCATAGAAATCATTTCTCGAATACTAACTTCTTCTGCCCCCCCCTCCCCCCCGTATCCCCAAGACCTCTTTTGTCTGAAACCTAAAACGCTAGAAAAAAAAATGGGGGGAGTAGGGCGCAGCACGCATATTATAATTGTGCCTAGGGGCGACAAATATTTAAATCCGCCACGGGTTTTTATTTGTATTTGTATGAAATGTTTTTATTCTTTTCACAGTTAAGAAACACCTCACGTTTAGTTTGTCAATATACATTGTCCTGCTATGTGTATTCCTCTTACCTTTAAATATAAGTCTTACATTTATGGACTACATCAGTGTTTCTTAACCTTTTATTAGTCGCGGCCCCTTAGTTTTTACTAACATATTAATTATTATGATTTATTTTAAAATAGTGACTTTATTTATTGATTAGAATAACAATCAAATAAATAACAGAAATTAACTTACCCAAATGTATTTAATGGGACCTCTTCTGTTTAACACATTCCACTAATTTGTCTATTCTTGTTTTAAATGTATTGCTTGGTGCTATTCACATGCAGAAGTTGATGTGGAGTCGATTTCGCTGCTTCATTTTAATATTTATTATTGTAGAAAATCCCTTTTCACATTAATGAGTACAAACAAAGGGCAGCAAATTTTGAATGGCATTGGTAAACAGATGGGGATTATTTGTAATACTTGTGATTTCTATTATTTGTGCTTCCCCTCTTCTCCATTACCCTAGACAATCAAGAGTATACTGTACATATATGCCTACGATCATCAAATTCTTTCTTCCAAAACGTAAAATTTAATATAATTGACTTCAGTAATAGGCAAATAACATTTTTAATTATATTTTCGAGGCCCTACAAAAAACCTTTCGCGGCCCCCAAATTAAGAATTGCTGGACTACACTTATATCATCGGTGACTGAACTGCAGGCCTTATGAAAGAAATCTTTATCTTCACTCTCTCTCAGCTAACTGTTGCCAAACCTCCAAGTTTTCAGTGGAGGGTTTACTTGGAATTGCCCCATTAATAAACATTGCAGCATGGGGATGTCGGTGAGGGAATGGGGAGGGGGAGTATTTCATTGGCAGGCAAACACATTTCTATTGGTGTATTGGCGTACAGTCTTTTCTAGAAACATTAACTACTCCCACAATCAATAAATTTATTTTCAAGATTAAAGTTTTCAAACTTTTCTATATTTGTTTTTTGGTACCTCATCTCACTAATGTTTGGGTTATATCCATATGTACTAATTACACTAATGTGTAGGGATGAAAAAGGTTGAATTTAGAGGAAGTGTATCCACATTTATGGAGGGAGTGTGAAAAGCCATTTATGCAAAACCATCCTCAGAAAACTCAACAGGAATTCAAACCCTGATCTCCCTTTCATTGGTATTCCAGTCTATTGCGAGAGTGACCCTAGACCGAGGCAGGTCTTTTCTCCATTCCCACATAATTATGCTTAAAATATTTTATGTAGAAAGCCTAATACATACTCATAGTTATTAATATACAAACATTGAAATATATTACAAAATGCATTTTATACTATGTGTTATAAGTTACATTCTTACTTGTTCTTAATCAGGTACAAATCAGCATCACTATCATCAGCAAAGAGTTATGCTTTCATTGAGGGAATTTAAACCCAATAAAAGAAACCTCTAAAGTGTCATAAATAAAAAATTAGGAAAGGAGACTATTGTTACTTTACGGCTGTGCTGGACTGAGCTAACATTGACAATAATGACATTCTTGTAAAAATGTGAATGTTTGTGTTTTTAATTTTCTTGCTTATATTAAATAGTCTCATTAGCCATGCTTTATCTATATATCTAGTTCTTTACAAAACAGCAATCAAGGCAAACAAAACAAATAATTGATTGACAACCACATAGCCATATATATTTCTGGTAAATGTTCACTTAGAATTTGTGTTTGTAATCACATTTTGTTTTTCAAACCTTTTAAATTCAATTTGACCTGTTGGATCCTAGCCTTTTAACTACGTAACGATGTTATGATATGTCTATTTACACTTTCAATAAGCTAATATGCATTTTATAATATAAATAATTATATTCTATAAATATATTATATTTGGAAAAAACTAAGTGATACAAGGCTTTAACAAATATCTTTTTATATAATTTTTTTTAAAAACTTAATTCACAAATTACCATTCAAAAGAAAGATAGTTACCTATGATGTTTCTTAAAACTGATTGGTTACTCTCGACTGATGAGGGTCATAAATGTCTCAGTTTCCTTAGATCAGCTCAAGGGTTGTGATAAGCGGGAGGGAGTCAAAACACTAAAATGTTTACAGCAATGGATGTGCACATTCCCCCGGTTAAATCTCCATAAGAGCTACCTAATTTTGTCATGCATACTCGCGCATATTAGCGCTTCCCCAGTAACAAATATTTCTAGTGCACACACAGTGTTGTCAGCATTACATCTGAAAAAGCGATAATCACAATATAAGAACACGATTGTTTAGGGTATTAAACTACCACATAGATTTAGATATGCCTAATTAATTATTTAAAACTAAAATAATGTAAAATTTTAATACAAATATTTGGTGTTTATGTGCACATTTCATCACCCGAGAATACAAGTGTTCTATCGCCATAATTGTTAAATTTGAGATATTTGGTGTCTACGTTTATTTAAAATGCATATGATCCACCTACGGTTAAATTGAGACCACTATATAATTACCTAAGAAAATACAAACTCTAGTTGTCATCTAGTAACATTGGTTTTATACACAAGGTCAAAATGTAATGCTCTTTTACACAAAAATGATAAATTGGACAAAGAACACTTGCATTCTCGGGTGACGATTTGTTTATGTACACGAGGCACCCCTATCTGCGGGCAAACAGACTATAGAGGAGTGTGACTTGTACATGGCTTAGATATTGAGTAAATCATCTGATAGTGTAACTGTCCTACAAAACTAAATACTCACAATCTGAATTCCTAGCATTCCAAATGTTGATTCTATCTGACCATTTTTCAGAGATGCAACCCGTCTCGTTCACCATCACAAAGCCCTAAGACAAGGTTTAACTCGAACTTGCCGTTTGTATGAGGTCCACTTTGCCTCTCTGAGTGCGTCCAGACACATTTCAAGAGGTGGTTTTTTCCCCGGGTACTCTCTACACTTAGAAAGTGATAGCAACTGTGCAGTTCTGAGTTTACTTAAAAGGCTGTATTTATTTTTATTTTACTAAACTATTTTAAATCAAGTGGTGTTAGAAGTGAACTACAAGTAATAAAATACAAACAAGGTTTTTTAATGGGAAAAAAGACCAACCTAAAAGATGGATTGTTAGATTTAAATACTTAATAGTGTTTCACTGACACACACATATTGAAATTGAGTCAAGCTGTGAAAAATCTATTGTTTATTATATAGATATATATTCTGTTAAAAAAATCACTCACTAACTTATATTTGAATTTTGGCGTCTCTTTAATACCTAGTTTTTAATTATAATTTAAAATTGGTGGTGTAAAAGAATTTGTATTTTGAAATCAGTGAATCAAAGTGTTGTATATTTTGAATATTGTTATAGTGTTTGATGGATGATTATTGTGTTTTAAAATAGAGGTCAATGATCATTTTTTCTAGTTTTAAAAGGTGCACAGCAGTCAGAAAAACAAATTCAGTTAAAGATAAGCCTATTTTTCTATTTCAAGAGACTAACTGTAGAAATGTAGCAAATAATATGAAATGCTTCTGGAATTTTTCAAAGTTCAATAAAATATTTTATGAAGGGTGCACTGAAAAATTTACCTGTCTAAACTTTGATATATAAAGTGAGGCAGAGGTTTTTAATACTACAACATTTCTCTTGGTTTGTTTTTACCTGATGAAGCAAAGAAAATATTTTGATAAACTTAACTTTTTAAAACAAAAAGACACAAAGAAACTTTCCATTCACAAATGAGTAAGTAATTCCTCATAAAAGTCTTGATATTTTTAAACCCCTTATGGCTTGGAAAAATAATTCACAGTTTGATGTGTGTGCAGTTTAAATAATAGTACAAAGTAATTTAATTGTAAGAATATTAATTTCTGTTAATGGAAAGAAAAAATCTTCTAGAAATTGTGTGTTTGATGTACAAAAAATATTAAATCTAAAGCAGGCCTTACACGATCAATAATATTGACAATATCAGTATTTACAATACAGCCGTCAATCCTCGTGCCAACCAGTCTCAAACTTGCCCTACTTACACGATCAATATTATTGACAATACTTTTGTCAATAAATTTGTACAGTACGTCTCTTTTTGCATACAAGCAGAGTGAATCTGTGTGGTTTTATTCGATTATTTCTGAATTTTGTCCTTTTAAAATATGTATAATCACACAAAAGGTTGCATAGCTATTATTTTGGTGATTGGAATTACTCGTCAAGTGAAACGCAAATGTTGAATGAAGGAATGGTTGAAGAAAAGAGAAAAATATTCTCATCTAGTTTTGTTGATGGAAATCAGCCTCAGCTATGTTAAAGATTTTAAGAACTACTTTTGAATGGAGGAAAGTACATTTAAAAATCTGATACAGATGGAAGAACCGTTTTTGAAAAGGGAGGACACAAATATGAGAGAAAGTATAACTGTTAAGGAAATATTAGCCTTAACCCCAAGATACTTGGCCACTGGAAGACTTTTAATTTTTCTGTCATCTTGTCACCAGCAACTATCAGCGCAGCTGTAGTCGAAACGTGTAAAATGCTTATATATGTCCTACAAGACTACATGAAGGTAAGTTTTCATAGTTTTTATTTATTTGTTCATTTTATCCATTTTATTTTTTATATACAGGTATTTTGGATTCTTACATCTCTTTGTACGTACCTGCTTACTTTCACTACAAAATCGAAGGATACCAATGTATTGGCTGGTTTATATTCCTACCTACATAGGTATAGCAATGAGCCAGTACAACGGCTCCCTTCACTTTTTAATTGAAAGTAAGCAGGAGGTACATACTAGGTACGGAGGTAGTAAAATGAAAGAAATACGGAAATGCATTAACTGCTAGAAAAAAAGTATGTATATTGAATATAAAAGACAGTACAAAGTAAACATTTGTCTCAAAAATTGAAATAACTTGCACATTAAAAAACTGAAGTTAACGAAAAAATTTGAGCAAACACTTCAAAACCGCCAACATTCACTCTTTAAAGTTCTGAAAAAGTGAGGTGATGTCCTCTGTTTATAAGTTCATTTCAAATGGTGGGGTCGTCACAGGTGGAGAAGAAGTACTGTAGTTGAATGTCGAGAATGATGAACTAGGACTCTGCGAATTATCTGAGCTTCTTGGAGGTTCATGTTCCATATTTATTTTAACAGAGTCGCGATGAAGAGTCCCCAAGCCTGCCTCAAAAAGGATGTAATTTATTGCTTTCTCTGTGAAAACTCTTTGTCTGGACTCTAAAATCACCAAATTTTCTCCCCAAGCTTTAGATATAGTCCGAATGTTGTAGTCAGGGTTCGATGAGGTTTCCAAAAGGGTACATGCTTTTTGCAAACGCTCATTTTGATTCGAGATTGGACCGTGCATTCTTGGTTTTTGCTTTGAGGAGTTTGAAGAGGCGATGGTGGGGGAAGAAATGAAGACATTGAAGCTGTGGAATTAGCAGAAGTCTGCTGAATGTGTCCACCTATTTCTTGACTTTGCATACCATCCTTTTCCTACTCAAATTCCTGAAAACAATAGAATGTTTTACAATCAAGTACACCTTATCACAGCAATGTTTAATTTTTGTATGTATTTTTTTTTGTTTTGTTTGTTTCAGTTTTCCACGACTGCTGCAGAGTAGGGTGACATAGCTCATGAGTTCGGAATTCAACATCAGTTTTGGAATACGTTGGGCTTATTGGATGATAAACATATAGCTATAACGAAACCAGATAACTCAGGTTCCTTGAATTATAATTATAAGGGGTTTTTCAGTATTGTGCTTTTTGCTCTAGTTAATGCAAAGAAGGAATTTATAATGGCTGATATTGGAATGAACAGTTAAACTTCAGATGGAGGGGTGATGTTCTACTCCAAATTCAGAGAGTTCTTTCAGGAAGGAAAATTGAATTTACTGTCACCTGTACCATTGCCAAATACAAATGATCTTTTCCCATATGTATTTGTTGTGGACGAAGCATTTGCATTACATAACA
This sequence comes from Timema californicum, assembly GCA_902141385.1. Taxonomy (NCBI): domain Eukaryota; kingdom Metazoa; phylum Arthropoda; class Insecta; order Phasmatodea; family Timematidae; genus Timema; species Timema californicum. Next base: position 154,102 of record CABFOW010000717.1, on the reverse strand, counting down.
ATTTATTGAAATTCTACTCTCAAAGATTACTGAATGCACCTTGACAAATTATCAATGAGAGTTTGCAAGAGCTCGAGTAGTTGTATAGAACACATTCAGGATATTGAGTTCACAATTTTGTGTGTTACAAATACGTATATCAACCTAAAGCCGCTGAAACTACAGTAGTTACCCTTTCCTCTTGTTATTTGCATAATTTATTGGCAAAGGAAAATCAACTCTACCTCAGTATCAGCTCAAATTGTTGAGGGAGAGATGTGTAAAACTTGTTAGCCTTGTGAAGTACTTTACAAAGAAACAATTCCATGGTAGCCAAGGGAGTCTGTGACAAATTTGGTCATTATTCTAACAATGAAGACAAATAGTGAATACCTTGTTTACTGATGATTAATTTTAAAACAGTGTTACATTATATGTACAAAGCCTTTAATTACCTGAAATAGAGTACCATTAATACTTATTGCTTGAAGTTTCTTTTAAAACTTTCACGTACAACATAGTGGTTACCGATATGTTTTAAATACCGTATTGCATCGAATATAAGTCGCGCCTTTTTTGGGCTATTTTCAATGCTCAGAACCGAGCGTTAAATTCAATATTTTATGTCCAAAAATAAAATATCAATGAGCTATCGTACTTTATTTTTACCTATTTACATAATCTCAAAAAAATATATCGCAGTAAAATTACTTAAACATTTTAGATATGTAGTTTCAATTCATTTAAATTTACAGAATTTACAGAAGTAAAAGTAAGGATTTAAAAAACGATAATAAACTAGCCGCTTTGTTTACCTCTTCGGGTTATGATCTTCAATTTAACATTCATCTCGTTTGACCTTGTTTCATGAATTATTTTAAGAAATTAATAAATGTTTTTTTCTTATTCAGTTTTTTTGTTATATTTCTATTAAAAACAATAGTCGGTGGCTCATACTCGATGCAATACAATATTTGTAGAATTAAATGTGTAGGTAGGTAATTAAAAACAACAATAAAAAAGATTAAAAAATTGTAATTAAAAAGTACAATAATAAAACTCACTTGTTCCACTGCTGGTTCCATCAGCTACTGCTGAACTGGCTTCTCGAACCTCTCAAGAAACAATAAAGCACAATACACCCATGAGGAAGATGTGTAAACCTCATCTGCACTCCTCCCCAACCTCTTCGATATGGCAATCTTCAATTCCTTTCTGTAATTTGTTCTTAGTTTTTTTTTCTTTTTTTCCACATCCTCCCTCTTGTTGGACTCTGGCTTTATTCTCATTAAAATGGGTATGAGGAGGTCAAGAGCTGAATTTATTTGCTGCCTTCTTTGAATTTAATGGGTTGGTCGGATTCCACAGTTCTGGAGAAAGCTCATATTGTTCAATGCAGTGGCAAAGGGCATCTTCTTTCTCACAGGAACCAGGTGAGCCAACAATATCTTCATTGTTCCCAAGGATTAAGTCGTCTGTATTGGTGTCGGTTATTGTCATATTCACAGGAGCGCAACTTGAACTGAACTGAGTATTGATGGAAATATTGACGCTCGCCCCTATACGGTCAATAATATTGACAATATCCCCTCCACTTTCCAGTATTGATGCCCGAAAAACAGAAAATCCGGATTTGCTTCAATACTCAATCAATATCGACCGTCATCCAGTGTTTCACCTTACACGGTTAATATTATTGCCAATATGACAAGGAATTTTCAATATTATTGATCGCGTAAGGTCCACGATGTTTGTTTAATTTTTTGGCTTTGCTTGCTATGTGCTGCATTTTTTTGTCCAAATATCTTAAACATATATTTTTTAAAAGAGATACATATAATTTGAGGATATATATTTTCTGTGTTTTATTAAAGTTCAATCAAACAAGGATGGGTTAGAGGGGTGTGTCAAATATTTATCAGCCTAAAAGGATGGGGTGAGAGGAAGGAAGTGGAAGATAAAATAAACTTTATTTGAAGATGATCAACTGCATACAAATATATGATTAATCATTGAGGTAGTGAAGTATAAAACTATTTTCATAATGACTAGCTAATAAATTGTTAAATCAAATGCAAAATTATTTTCAGTTTGTATGTCTTTGAGAGGTTAAAAGTTGTTTAAAGGCCTGTTGTTTATAATAATAAATGGTGTTTCAATGATTTATATATGCATTTTAAGTACAGTATATAAATAAATGTTTTAACTGAAAAAAAAATAAAAAAATATATATACCTAATAAATTTTCTAGACTTTACAGCAGAGTTTATTTCCTTCTATCACATTTGTTTGTACATTTAAAATTCTAGTTCACTCTTAGTTTTGGTATGACAGTGTGTTGGACGACCACCTTCATACATATCCAAACTATCTGGGTTTAAATACTGGCTGAACTTCCAATTGAGAACTAAGCATACAGTATGGGTGAGTTAAAGTCTAAAATAGGTCTATAATTACCAAAGTTATTTTACCTGCGACACTTACATGCTGGACTTAAAGTTTAGAACTTAGTCATTTCTTTATCTGACTAAACTTTTGATTTTAATAAAACAAGCTTTATAGAAGAAAATTCATGGATTTCTGTTCTTTCCATAACATATTCTCTTAGTTTTTAACTAACACCAGTATAGTACAGTTTCTAAATAACTTCATTATTTGTGAGAATATTTCAAAACCGAAATCACTTAGAGAAAAATTTAATTTTTAAAATAGTTTTAAAATGACTCCTACATCCAAGAAGTGAACCAAAATTTTTATTCAATAGCGTGCCTGCTGTGTGCTGATAAATGTACAGGATATTGTTATCTGGATTCAAGCAATTGGTAAGTAGTAGTTTTTTCCCACCACCTCTTACTACCAGTCTAAGATATACTAACCTTAATTATGTTTGGGTTGGGGATGATTGAGTTAAGATTTAATAAAATATACCTTCATTTGCATAAAGGGTGTGCAGGTAACCATTTAGAAAAAATTACTTTTAACGCCTCAGTCAAAATTAACCAGACTAGATGAGCTTGATGTTCAAACCGCGTGCACTAGGGTTGTTTGAAAGTCTAACAATAATTATATAATCTAGAGATGTACAATTCCTGTTTTTCTTCATTCTTATTCCTAAATTTTAACCTCATTTTTTTTTCTTTCTTCATTTTCATTTCAGATTAATACATTTAAACTATATTTTTTTGACTTATCATTCTGGTTACTCAACATTACAGTTTCATCCTTTCCATGCAAAAACTCAACATATTTATGAAAATGTTGGGGCTTGAATTCAGGCCAGGTGTAATTAGTTTTTTTTTAACACTAGACTCCTAAACTTCTCTGTGTGAGACATGAATGATAAACACTCGTAAATTTTACTACTTTGCATTATATTATATTGAAAACACAATTTTATTACATTATTGACAAAATAAAAACTATTCACAACTAGTTCAAATATTTTTTTGTTGATTGTCATTTTTTTACACAACTTCATCACATGATTCCGCAGGATGTTGCCCTGTTTTCTCTACAGGCAGCACGAGAACAGTGGCTGCAAAATGTCGTAGTCATGCACCTTTAGTTTCATTGTAGGTTTCAATTATTTCAAGCATTTTGGTTTTATGGTTTATTACCATGTTCTCATGCGTAGTAGGAAGCAAGATTACAACTTTTTGTTTTAGTTTGTGAGATACCACTGTCACTACATTAGTAAAATGTTTCATTAATTTTAAACACTCGTACATTTTATGACTGAGCTTCTCCTAGAGCAACAAAGCATCTGACAAGAGAAACACTATCCGGTATAGTGAAGTTTCAAAACCAAATGAAGGTACTGGAGAGGTGAGCAGTCTAGACCCCATGTAAGCGAGGGAACATGCCAACCTTGTCAATCTCAGAAGTCAATTTTACAAAGGAATAATATTGTTGGGTTAAAGAGCTGGTTTCAAACTCTCCCTTAATGCAAAAGCATGTACAATTCCCCTAAAAATGCAACTTAGGTTATTTCCAAGTTGTTGTGTATAGCCCAAACAAGTATTAAGACGTGATAAAAAAATAGACATAGTTTGGTTTGAAATACAAGGCAAAACCACTTTTTTTTATATGATAAATTTATGGTTTGTTTGATGTTATGTATTTTAATAGAAAACTGAGATTAAAAATGCAGGTGTTATTTTAACGTGAAATATTAAGAAATGTCTTTAGCTACCTTAAGATTATAAACTTTAAATATATAAAATATAAGAACATAAAAATAACACAAATGAATATAGAATTAATTAGTTTTAGGATACAACAGTACAAACGCTCTTACATAATGTATTGTAGCATGAAACAAAATTTTCAAAATAGGATTTCAGTAAACTAGCCCTTAAAATGTTCCAAAAAAAAAAAAAAAATCTTGTTAATCAAATTATTATTATTATTAGCACCACGTCTTACTACTCGTTTGGGTTATATGCACTTACACTTATGTGTAATGATTAAAACTAAAGACTTAGATAGTGATTGATAAAAAGATTAATGAGAAAGAAAAAGCTAAGAAGTTAAATTAATGGAAAGTGAAATTAATGCGTTAAAATCATTTTATTTTAATAAGAATCTTAGGTTAAATAAAAACATATAAAATAATATGAGTCAAAGGGGGAGGCTAGTAAAATGAATTACAAATATATGGTTGACAATATTTATAAATAAACCTGCAAGTCAAGAATCTAACAAAACAATAGGTGTAATATGGTAATAACAAATAGAATGGCTTAATTAAAAATAATAGGCTAAGTATAAACAATTAATACAGTTTAAAAAAGGAGTTAAATATAAAGTAGAATAAGGGCATAAGTAAAATAATTATATGAAATATAACGTGATAAAACGTAGTCACGAGATGGTCAAACAAAATTAATTGATATAAGTGGAACAAAGTAACAGAAAATAAAGTGAAAGTTACAATTTAAATCATTAACATACAGGGAGATAGAGTAGTTAAAAAAAGTTAAATAGGGTGATATGATATACTGAGAAATAACAATTATTTGAAATAAGGTGACAGATTACATAAACATTAA
>CABFOW010000717.1:118682-147273 GCA_902141385.1 Timema californicum | reverse complement strand
ACTACGTTTTATCACGTTATATTTCATATAATTATTTTACTTATGCTCTTATTCTACTTTATATTTAACTCCTTTTTTAAACTGTATTAATTGTTTATACTTAGCTTATTATTTTTAATTAAGCCATTCTATTTGTTATTACCATATTATACCTATTGTTTTGTTAGATTCTTGACTTGCAGGTTTATTTATAAATATTGTCAACCATATATTTGTAATTCATTTTACTAGCCTCCCCCTTTGACTCATATTATTTTATATGTTTTTATTTAACCTAAGATTCTTATTAAAATAAGATGATTTTAACGCATTAATTTCACTTTCCATTAATTTAACTTCTTAGCTTTTTCTTTCTCATTAATCTTTTTTATCAATCACTATCTAAGTCTTTAGTTTTAATCTATCAACACTCCTTACGTAAGATTATTTTAGAATGTTTTCTAAAATGTTTTACTTATGTGTAATGGTAGGGTGAGTGTGAGATGACATGGAGGACCTACAGTTTAACGTGGGATCCGAACCACGGTGGAAGCCTGGCATTCCACACATTCACAATTTGTGATTAATTCACGTCTTGTCAGAGCTTGTTAATCAAAATAAATGCTATTCAGATATGAATTTTAAAAATATTACAAACTCTTTCAAGAATCAGTAATTTGCCGACTATGCTCAAATATTTATATTTATTAGATACATAGAGAGACAGACAGGGGAACAGAGAGCATTACTTTTATCATCCAATTGGTCCACATCACTCCTGTGTGTTTACCACTTTTGCAGCTCAGAGGATACAACCATTTTGCTGGTGTGTTGTGCATACCAAAGGATGTGTCATTGAACAAATGGCATGATTGTGAAAAGCTGATGCAGCTTCACACCCTGTTCCCTGCTAGTTGCTCTCGATTTACCACGATTAACAGTCACTAGAAATTGTTGAATTTGTACTATTTGAATATAAAAAGTAAAAGTGTTCGAGTCAGAGTTCACTTTTTGGAACACTTCCCTCCATGCTCCCTTAGTTTCTGACTGTGACTTTTACTCTTCTAGGATTATCAAAGAGCTGGTCTATTTGAAACTAGGGCTATGAATAGCTCTGAATCTACCTAACCAACCTCCATTAACCAGAAACCAAAACAGATTTTAAAATGTACGAACAAAGCATACACTTCTGCAGCACTTTCTATCACGTCGCCCATGTTGTACTCAACTGTGGTGGCTTTGTCTGCTGGATGGCGGAAAGTTTTCAATTCTGAACACCCTTATTTCACGCCATCGATGATGAGGCCAGATTGAAATGGGCTTTAAATCATACATGGCGTTGTTTGTTGTGTGTCAAGTCATCCATAAACACCAATGGTTATTTCTAAGCACACTGCTATGCAGGACACAGTCTATGGTGAAAAGTTGTATTGTTTGAAAGTGGCCTTTTTCCTCCCTTGTCAGCCAGTTTATTGTTAATCAGTTTGCCTGCACTCATGACAGTGTATAAACAACAACCAGAAGGTCTTCTTTGTTACTTCTAAATTATTCTTTAATATTATGTCTAATTTCTTAAGTATATTCATGATGGACAGCCAATTTCCCTAGCTTGAGTCTTGGGTTTGAAGGGAAACAAGGCCTATTATGTGTGCCTAAAACCCACATAATATATTATCAGATGAATAAATAATATTTTTCTTAATAGTCCTATTTATGAAACAATTAAAATAATTATTTACTCTTATCAACAAGAGCAATTCTTTTAATAAAATAATTGGTCTTTTATATAAGCATGCATCGTACTACCTGTTTGGGCTATACACAGATGTACTAATTATGCTAATGTTATAGGGATGAGGAAGATTGAATTTTAGTGGAGGTGTGCCCTCTTATGTGGAGGGAGAAGAAAAAACCACCCTCAGTACACCAGACAAGGATTCTAACCCAATCTTCCTGTAATTGGCGGTTCAGTTCAACTCTAGAGTGATGCTTGGCTTAGACCATGCGGCCACCAAAGCGAGTAAAAAAATCAATCAATTATTTATTGGAAGTGTTCTAAGTAGAAGGATCTCTGACCGAGGCAATCATTTCCTCATCTTCTAATCTTTGCTGAAGTTTATGGAACTATGTGTTTTTCTTATGAAAAACAAAAAGAGAAACAAAGAAAAACTCTTTGGAGGGGGAACCTTGCGATAGTGTTGCCCTGTATAAAAACCACTAAGTCCAATTAATTGGCTAACTACAGCAATTTTAAATTTTAGGCTTTTTTGCTGTTGTGGAAATGGTAAAAATATACTTTATTTTTAAAATTGCAATAATTCTTTCAAAAAAATAAATTTTATGATTTAATTTGTTTGGGTCATTTTTATATATGTCAACATTTAGTGTAAAGTCTATTACAGTAGTCTCTTGGAAACTCAACCTAATGTGGACTGAGATGATGTTGAGTTATTTAAATGTCGATTTTTACAAATGAACTTGATTAGGATGTATATTTACTATGTTATTTTTACCAAACAAAGATGAATCACAGTACAGTATCGAATATTAAAGGTACAGTTGTACTGTACTGTAGTAGTGTACAGTACAATATATTACATGTTATTATAATGGTGTGTATACATACGTGTAATACACATAAATGCAGTACAGAAAAGAAAATTATCGCTAGTAAATTGGTATGAAAGGTAGTTAATGAATAATTCCTTTCTTTAGATTAATCGGTATTTTCTATTTGGAAAATTTATCTCTCATCAACTATAAAGGTGTGAATATTAAAATATATTTATGTTTATAAATAATTCATTTATCTTACATTTAATGCAGATTATACATGTAATGAAAACAAAATTAATTTAAAATGTTAAAAGGCTTGAAACAGATTTTTTTTTTTAAATTACAATTAAATAGGCCTGTGCGAAACCATGATTTTCAATTTCAAATCAAATCCGAATCTCATGCTAAATTAATTTTACTGAATTGAATACTAGTTGAATCCCATACTTAAGAAAGCATTTGAATCAAAAACTTTATTTTAAAATAGGTTCAGATCTGAATAGATTGATTCATTTTAGGATTATTGTGATAATGTTTCAAATCGAATGTGTGTTAAATATTTTCTTATGTTCTAAGTTGTATGTACTAAGTTTCCAAATACCATCCAATAATAAAATATTTCAAAAAATGTTGATAAACATTTTAGATTTATTAAAAAAAGGGTGACCTGGTGGTATGGTGTCAGACTTCTGTGCTGGGGTCTGGGGTTCAATCCTCGGTCCTGGCACAGATTTATCTGATACCAAACCCTTCCTTCACCTATGACAATACATCTTGTGAATGTGGGGAATGCCATGCCTCCACCGTGGTTCGGATTCCACGTTAAACTGTAGGTCCTCCATTTCATCTCACTATCACCCTACCATTACACATTAGCGTAAGTGCGTATAAACCGAACGGGTAGTAAGACGCGGTGATAATAATAACATAGCCAATATACACACACAATTACATCAATTTTTTAATCTAGAAAATACTGTATGCAAAGAAAAATTCTTTTTTTGAAAAAATATAGAAGATGTGGCAAAATATCCAATACAATAATAAGGTGTGACATTAGTAAATAATAGTTTGTAAATGCATTGAGAAACATAAGTTTGATTTAAGATTTTGTAGGTGCATTACCTTAAGAGAAGAATTCAAAACTGGATTAAAATATCTTATTTAAATACAGTAATTATAACTCCTTGAGGTTGCCTATTTCTCGCTTTGAGATGATTAATTGAATGCATGGGAAACCATAGAAATAAAGTGGATTGAATCAAGTTAAATATTGAAAGATTGTAGGAGTGTGTTAGATTATTTCCTAAATAGGATAAAAAAAGGTCAGTCTATTTTGGTCAAGATAGTGAACCAGATATTCACATCTCTTTTCTTTTTGTTTAGTTTTGAGAATTTAAATTCTTATTTATTGTATATAGTTGTACCTCGACCTGATGTAATTAATTAAAGTCGATGGCCAGAGTATATGTTAAAAGGATATTTTGTTTACTCAAGTACTCAAGAGAGAGAGATCAATTTAGTGAAAATTTACAGCTCTTACAACTTTGAAAACATTGATTTAATATTCAATCACTATGCTCATCAACAAAAAGTTTGTTGTATCAATCTAAATATTTCACAAGTGTATCAGTTAAAAAAGCAGGCCTTTCAGTCCAGCAGCTATTTTTTTACAAAACAGACACTATAGTCAAAATCAGCAACCATTGCATATTTTCAAATGTGTTACGTTCTCGCTAAAAATAAATATCATTCGGTGATGGAATTATTTTTAAAAATATATTTTTGGAGGCTGCCTATTCTTTTTTTTATGGCTTTGAAAATATGGTAGAAAGAGTTATTTCCATCAATAAGATACAGTTATCAATAATCACTTGTGAGATGGAGAGTGGATGAAATTAGTTCATATTTAAAAGAGTATTTAATGAAAGATCTTGAAGAATTTTAAATTTTTCTTCACAAGTAGATGAATCCGCTTATGTGGTTGATATGTTTCAGATAATCATATCTATTCAAATGCTTTTCAAGGACTTCCCAAAGTAGAGGCTACATCTGAAAGGGGAAAATCAAAGGGAGGAAATATTTTCCAGCTTTAAAAAAATTATGAATAGTATTAATTTCCTATTTTTAAGCTTGGATCAATAACCTCTGGTGGAGCCCCAGCAATGACTGTCTCATGACGGTTTTATTGCCGTTTTTTGAAATGGCGGCTTTTCCAAATTTCTGTCATACCATTGCATCATACATCAATAGGAATTGTGTGCTAAAATCTTAAACATTGGGTAGATATTGTACTGTTAATTATGAACGGACCTAAGTTCTATCGACCTTGACGTTACTGGTAATGGTGAGTGGCGAAGCCTAGGGGACAAACTTTAAATTAGGAGTAGTTCCACAACATGGCGATCTATTTGGAGATTTAGTGGAAACGGAAGTTTTAATAATCTTTTATAAACTATTATTTCAATATGTGTTAAGTAATTAAATCTCTTTGTACCTTTTTTAGATATGTAATTTTACCTTAATGTTTCTTTTATATCTTTTATTTTAAAAATGTTAAGTCTTCAATTATTTATAATTGGTCCTTTTTATCTTAAAAGTCTCTGATTGGCCTATTCATTAATCACAATTTCCTGTTAAGGAAAATTACGACTTTTACCTCGGCCATTATCTATTCGGATCTAATCAACGTGAGACATAATTTTTTATTTCTCTTAATTTTTTTAAATTTTATTCAAGAATCTTTTCTAAATTAACATGTAGTCTTTTTCCTTTTTATTTCTTTCTTGTTTTTAAGGTTATGGGTTAAAGTTTCTGTGTAGTTATGTTGTTTAATTAATTACCTTTTAGGTTTTAATTTATTATTCATTTTTTTGTGGTATTCTAATGTAACTTAGAAAGTGTCCACCACGTGGCCTGGTTCTTTTTATATTATGGTTTTGTATCAATCGGCATCCTAGGCATCCTATAAATCACGCTGTTTAAAATTTAATAGAACAGGGGATTAAGTATAATGGTTGAAGACTATTTTCTTTGTATTAATTAGATAACTTTATTTTTGATATTTCTGTTCTACAGGAGATATCATTTATTAATACCTTAAACAAATCGGTAATGTAGTCAATGTAAAAGTTTCTCTTTTATTTTAAATTAATCTTTTATTATGTTTTATTACCTTTTTTATCATCTTAATCTTTTATTATGTTTTATTATCTTTTATTCGTTTAATAAATAATAGTCCTTTTGTAATTGGGTTATGATTTAGAATTAATCACGTGGGAAACCACGTGTTTTGAATAACTATCTTAACCTCCTTTTGTATTGATTAATTATCTATTTACTATGCTAATTATTTACTTATGCTCTCTTTCAGTCTTGGCTAGATATATAAACTTTTCACACAAAAAAAATTTAAGTGTAACTGGTCACCTTACATGAGGCGATCAGTACAATATGATGGAAAATGTATCCAAAATTGCAGACTCAATATGTCTCTCATAATTAAAAGAAGAACACAGTTCACAATTTATATTCCTGCCACTGGATAAAGTGCTAATGGCTGCTTTTAAGAAAATCGATTGTTTATGCACAATCCACCGACATAGGTTTGATTCTATCCGAACTCATCATGGAGGATTGTGAAACACACAACATAACTTATATTACTAAAAGAGGAAACTAAAATACATATTACAGACTATCTCAAAAAGCGGAGAGAGGTTTTCCTTAAATAGATATATTTGCATTCTATGTCTCTTTCCTGTGTATGTTCTGTATGCTATTTGTTCCTTTTACATATTTAAATGTCTTATCAATCTTTATTATTCATCCCCCTCCTCCGACCTGTTTTAGGAAGTTGCGTTGTGCATGTCACACTCCTCCCTGATGAGTTTCAATTTTATGAAACCTAGGTCGGGGGATTGGGCAGTAATGATAGATTTTCTTCAACAGGCAGCCATTACCTCTTGTCTAGTAGTAGCAATGTAAAGTGTGAACTGTGTTATTTTTGTTGTAAAAGCCATAGTGTGTTTGTTCTCTTTTATACGTTTTATACACACCTTCGCTGTACCTACTTATAAATATATATTACAAACTCAATTTCAGCAAGACTTTTGAAGAGGTAATTTTTTAAGATATAATTAGAAGAGAGTGATGATGAGGGACATAAACTACTTATGCACACCTATGTTAGCTGGTTAAACAGGGGCAAATTTCTTTGGCGATTCAAAGACCCGATAAGCGAGATCAAGGCATATCTCTTTTCTAAAGATTGTTATCCCTTGCTGCGGCTTTGGAGGTAACTGATTGATGTCACGACAACGACGACTTTGTGTTCAGATATGTGTGGGTAGGGGTAGGAAAAAGGTTGGCAAGATTGTTCCAGCAACATTAGTCGTGGTGGAACAAAAGGATGTCCCAACAAAATGAGTCACGGTGGAACACGAGGAACTCCCAAGGTGGGTAACAGTAGGGGGCTGGTCTTGACAGAGTGAGTTGTGGTAGGAGGTAGGGTGGTTATCTCGGCAACGTGAGTTGTGGTGGAACGGAAGGTCCCAGCAATGCGAGTCGCGGTGGAACATGAGGCAGTCCCAGCAACTTGAGTCGCGGTGGGAGGTAGGGTGATGGTGGGTAAACAGAGGGTTAAAACAATATTGCTCTTTTGTAACATATGAATTTAATAGCTCTTTCAAACAGGTGACGCACCCGGGTTGGATAGCCACTCTCCGACTAGCCCATGACCTAGGAGCCACCATATTAAGTATCGTCACGGATGGCTCAGAGAACATGGACTGTGGAGCGGTCCAGGCAGTAGAGGGTGATTGGCGCGGCCTGTGCATATGGGGAGAAAAGATACAAGGGCCGACTGAACAGTGAGGCACAACAAAGTAACGAATACAAGCAATAGGAGGAGTATATTCGGCTATTAGATTTATATTTTCTTTTTAATCAGAAATTATGTCCAAAGGTAGATATTTAAATGTTAAACAACAAGGCAAGAATACATTAATTTTCAAATGATAAGTTCCATTAATGTTTTTAAACAGAAAGAAGCTCATGCTCTTCATCTTTAAATTTGATAGTAAGAACTTTGCTTATTTTATAAATTACAGCACAGTAAAACACAGCTCTTTTACAAATTACAACCCAAATACATACAAGGATTAGATATAAAATATTAATGCTGATTTTGAGACACATTTCTAAGATTTAAAAAATCTTGATAGTGTGATTTTATTTTACAAGTTTCCCATTTGCTACAGACATATGCAAAAAAACCTTCATCTATTTAAAATGGATATTAAAACACTGGGGGAAAACATTCAACCACAAAAGAATTTCCTCATTAAATTAATAGCTTCTGAGGAACATTTTTGAAAATTTGTGTCAGCAGAAAAGTATCCAAATTTGCAAAAATGTACTGAAAATTTTCAGGCATGTTTTGGGTCAACTTATTGGTGTGAAGCAGCATTTTCATAAATTAAAGTCACAATTCTTGAACAGACAAGCATTTAAGTCACATTTAGGAAATTATCTTATGTACGCCCCAAGCTACAATAAAATTGATGAGATGTGATGCAATGCAATGCAGAACATCAAATGTGGCAGGAAGTTCTTGATTTATTAAACTAGGTAAACAATATGGATGAATATTATAATCTGATCAATAGTTATCTAATTGTTTTATCAAAATATTCTGTTATGCTACCATCTCAAGTGATTTTAGCGCAAGAAACACTGTATTGTTTTTGTAACAATTTATATATACTAAAAGTAGATTGCAACTCTGTTTTCATTTGAGAAGTAGATCTTATGAAATAAATAGTGGGTAGGCCCACTACTGTTCAATAGTGATTATATATTAATTTCATGCAAAGCTGGATTTATCAAACTTCGTTAAACTAATACAGGATTGTATTTATATCTGGTATGGCCTATGGGCGGTTTTATTAATATTTATAAATAATAAAAGTATGATTTAAAATAAATTTGTTTTGAGGTTGGCTTAGCTTGTAAACTTTCTTTCAATGCTATTTTGTTTATGTATGACACTGAAGCGAAGGCAGATATTTTGCTAGCAGCTAACTCTGATAGTAAAAAGTATTAAGGTTGAAACTTAGCAGCAGTTTTTAAATAAAAATATATGTTTTGGTTTAGTTTTAGTTAAAAATGTAAAATAAATAACATTTCTATACTTTTATTGACATTTCTGAGACAGTATATGTACAGACTCTCCAAGCCAGGAACGAGAAAACCTTTTCCTGCACACCCCTATATTATTTTACTCCTATTTATTCCTGTAAGTCTTTCCTGCTGCTATTTCCATATATAAAAATTGTGAATCACACATTTTTGTTTTTTACAATATGAAATATAATTTATTTACTTAAAGCATTATTTATGAAGATTCAATTATGATAAATGTTTGGTATTTTGACATTCAATATACTCTAAATAAACACGCGACAATTTGTTAGGTCGCACTGTTATATTAAAACTAAATATATTCAGTCATATGAATAAGAAAGTTATTTATTATCACAGCTGTAAAATTGTTCTATTTGTAAGAGTGGTAACTTATTTTTACAAACTAAGAAAGATTTAGATCTATAGCAACATACTACTACAGATTATATGAAAAGTAATGTTATGAAATCTTCTTCGCTAACCAGAAGCAAGGATTGTTTGGCAGTTAAACTTGTGAATGTGGGGAATGCCAGGCCTCCACCATGGTTCGGATTCCACGTTAAACTGTAGGTCCTCCATTTAATCTCACAATCACCCTACCATAATACATTAGCATAAGTGTGTATAACCCGAAAGGGTAGTAAGACGTGGTTCTAATAATATTAATAATAATAATAATGTATGGAAGTTAGGTAGCATTTGTATAAATATATAAAACTACATACAATTTATTTTGTGTCATTAACTCACTATAATTATAATATTATCATCTAAGGTTGTTAGAATGAGGGCTGGGTTGAATCATCGTTAAAAGTAAGTGAGGCAGCCAGCACATACTTACCTGGGTAATACTGGAGCAGAAATTGTTGAGACAGTAGGTTAACACAAACACCAGCTTTCGCCAGCTACAGGTAATTTCCTCAGAAGACAAATGTTACTTTATCTTCTAATGACAATAACCTTCAGCTAAGTCCATGAAAATCCAATATTTTCAATTCAAGATGGAATTAAAATCTTTGATTCTGATTTGATTTGAGATAGTAAACAAAGTGAGCTGAGCTATGGGAAATATGTGAATCAAACTTTTTATAGCCAAAATGTATCAAACCAAGACTGAATTGAATATTTTATAGTAAAATCTTTTTTTAACCTAATAAAAATTGGGTCTAGGTTAAACTATATTAGTTTTTTACTAAGAGCACTAACAAATATTTAGGACATAAAAACACAGCTGTATAATTTAAGTTAATTGAATTGACTCTATGACAAAGTTCTTGATGTCACAAAAAAGTGGCACAAAAATCTACAAAATATATTAACTGAAGTTTATAAGGTCAATAAAATGAGTAGCCCTATTCAAATAAAATGCACACAGCTGTTAGACTTACCTAGAGTGTTAAGAAAGTATTGATAACATTTTAATAACCCTAATTGATTTAATTTTTTATGTTAGTTATTGTAGCAATTTGAAATTATTCAAAAGTTTCACTTTTAGACTAAAATTTGGAATTCAATGTCCATTAGATCCAAATCTGGAATCTATTTGAATTCAAAGTTTTGAAGTATTACACAGGCTTACCTTTCACAAATTAATCTTCAATCTCTTCTTGTCTCATGTGAAAGTCATTCATTACCAGCAGTTGCTGACGAGAGCTAGTGTTTGTATTTTGTAGGCTTTCATGGCCATTGTTTGGTATGAAACTTTTCTTGGGCTTGAGCCGTATTGATATAATTGCTAAAGACATTTCAATTGTATTGACGGGGTTGAGGTTGATTGGGGCTATAAATTATCAATATTATTACAGAAGTTGGGATGTCATATTCCACCAAATATAAATAAATATCTGATGAAATTTTTAGTGTTGTGATAAAAAATAGTGAAAAATTAGGAATGCATAGTTTGGCTGTATAAAAGGAAGCATTATTAGCAATGTCCAGATTTTGATGACAAAAAAATGTTCATAAATAACCTAAAAATTACTTCAAATTTACAATAAATTATCTAAAAGTATAAAAAGAACTCTTAATAAAAGCTTATGACTGAATCAAACACTCACTTTATTATATTTGTAAGAAGGTATAGTAAAGGGGCCTTTGTGTTCGTCCCCCTTTTATATGTTTCTATCCACCTTTCCTATACCTTCTTCCAAATATAATACATAATAATAATATTTAGCACCGCGTCCTACTACCCGTTCGGGTTATACGCTTTAAGTACTATTTAAGCTAATGGATTAGGAATTGGGAAGGTTGAATTATAGGAAGTGAACCCGCATTTGCGTGGAGGGAGAGTGGAAAACCATTTAGGAAAAACCACCCCCAGTTCACCCGACCGAGATTCGAACCTCGATCTCCCCGTCCTCAGCAGTCGAGCTTCAACACGACAAGCGTGTTAGCCAACTACACCACCGAGGCGGGTAATATAATACAATTACCTCATAAAGGGAAAGAGGTTTTCCTTATAGAGTTAAAAATATATTTAAAATTTTTTTTAAAAAAAAAAAGCAATGATAAACCTTTAACAATTAAACTCTTGCATTCTGCTGAAAAAATTATTGATTTAGTAATTTCTTCTTCGAATCAATAGCTATCACCTTTCAACAAAATCCTCTTCAGCCTAGTTGCATTCTCTCGCCAGGAATGTGTATTTTACAATCATAAAGGCAAAAGCAGCCTTGAATACACACTAATAAAATGCATAAATTATTATTAGCACCGCGTCTTACTACCCGTTTGGGTTATACGCACTTACGCTAATGTGTAATGGTAGGGTGACTGTGAGATGAAATGGAGGACCTACAGTTTAACGTGGAATCCGAACCACGGTGGAGGCCTGGCATTACCCACATTCACAAGATGTCTTGTCAGAGGTGAAGGAAGGGTTTGGTAATCAGATAAATCTTTGCCGCGACTGAGGATTAAACCCCGGCCGCCAGCAGAGAAGTCTGACACCTTACCCCTAGACCGCCAGGTCACCTAAAATTCATAAAAATGACTAAAAAGTAGAGATGGGCCACTCAAATCATAACCAAAGCATAATATGCTAAATTAAAAATTACTTAGTTAGGCTTACTTGAAAAGCACCACTCAATCTGTAATATTAATTTTGTCAGACAAAAGAGATAAACATGAATAAAATCTTCTTTAGAAAAATAAGAAATTGTTAGGTATGGAAAATCTTACGTACCTAGTACCCTACCCTCCCAACCGTATCGGAAACTTGGACTCTACTATTTCAGCACATGCTCACTTTTAAAACTTTCACCTCAAGAACAATATTGTAAATATTTTAATAAACACATCAAAACTCTTCAAAAACTGAAAATCAAAACTTGAATTACAAATAAACTCGAAATAAATTAAACAAATTACGGCTTTTTAACAGAAATAAGAACACATTACGGATGATACAAAGTCAACCGCCATTACACACAATATAAAGTCAGTCGCCATGACGTATATTATGTTTACTCACCCGAGTGATGATTAAAATAAAAATACTGTTAATTACTACCCAACTGGTTTTAATTATCTACAACTATGTAAAGAACCCCAATTTATTGCATACGATCCTTAAGTTAGACATTTTGTTGGGTTTCATGGAAAATAAATACTGTCAACAGTCAGAGTAATAAAACTGTTTATCTCTACCGGCCTACATATTGTATATCAATTGTTTGTTTGAAATCGATTCAGGTAATCTGATCACTTAGTAAGCGCTCTCGAGTTTTAAGAATAAAATAACGACTTGCTAATCCATTATTTATTTTTAAATTGATTTTAACTTAGTTTTTATTATTTTTTAAAAATATGTTATTGTAAGTAATTGTGGAAATATTCAAACGTAGTCCTGCCTTATAAAATGGGAATGAACATATTTTAGTAGAAAATATGTTCGAGTTTTAAATAGAATGTATTCTCAGAAATCAATATCTCGCAAGAATCGAATATATTTGTTTTGTACGCAAAAATAGATAATGGATATAAAAGAAAATAATAATAAAACATACGGTGACATGGTGGTCTAGGGGTAAGGTGTCAGACTTCTGTGCTGGGGGTTCGGGGTTCAATCCTTGGTCCTGGCACAGATTTATCTGATTACCAAACCCTTCCTTCACCTCTGACAAGACATCTTGTGAATGTGGGGAATGCCAGGCCTCCACCGTGGTTTGGATTCCACGTTAAACTGTAGGTCCTCCATTTCATCTCACAATCACCCTACCATTACACATTAGCGTAAGTACGTATAACCCGAACGGGTAGTAAGACGTGATGCTAATAATAATAATGATAAAACATACTTAAGTATTATTGAGTTCACTATTTCCAATGTATGTTTAAATGTTAAGCATGTTGTTTTAGTCTTTATTAAAAATATCTGTTTGTATTTTTATTTTTGCTATCTTAATACAATAAAATCTCTTTTAATGATGATTAAAGTTGATCAAAGGATATCTAGGCTTAATTTGTTTATTTCACATGTTATTTAGAAACTTAACCCATTCTAACAACACTTTTAAAAATAACTAAAATACACTCAAATTTTGATTGATTTTATTTTTAAACAATAATATGAGCCTAGAATGTTTAATTTGGCTGGATTTTAACCTGTATTTTGCAAGGGAGCAGGGGAGGGGGGAGCCTCGGGGTTGATTAAAATTGAAAGCATGATTGAAATAAACCTTAATTCACAGTTTAGGCCTATATTGTATTGTGTAATGTACATCTATTTGTAAATCATTAAAATTTATACTGATTTGCTAGGATTCGGATTTGAGATTCGAAAATAAAATGTAGATTCGAATTCGAGAAATAGTGGATTCGACCCATCTCTACTAAAAAGTGACACAAACCGATAAAATATTACCTAAAAAAAAGACCTATAACGCCTTGACTCACCATCTAACCTGGCTATGTTTTACACCAGTATTACCATTTAAATTTATGTCAAAATACTTAATGGACAAGTTTATTTAAACTGATATAAGTTCTATAATATATGTGCAATTTCAATGCCCTAAACAACAGATTTATGTCATTCTAGATTATCACTTTTTCCCTCCCGTTTCTCTGCTATCTTCCTCCACTATCACCCCTTTCTCCAAGCACTTACCTTCAGCCTTTATTCATCTCTCTTTAACTGCTTTATCACTTTATTTTATTTATTTAAATATCATTTCACTTAAATTATTTCCCCCATATCCTTCAGTTTATATCACTCCCCCCTTATTTTTCACCAGTATTTACATTTGTGTGATTGTCTGAATCACTATTGTCAAAGGAACTGTCACTTTCAGAAGACCTATCTATGTCATTATTGATTATACCTTCAGTTAGCTCTACACTTTCACTATCATAATCATCAAAAAATCTACATCATTATCACTAGTATCTACTAAATCATTTTCATTGTCAGAATTGTAAAGTATCTCTGTCATTTCTTCGTTAGTTAGCCAATTTTTAGGCTGAGAAACTTTCTATTTACTAGTTGACACCATTTCATAGCTTGACTCACTAATAATTGAGTAAAACCTCTTCATTAAAAGAAAAGTGAAAGTTTTGGTTGAAATATAATAAATAAAACTAAGTTCTATTCATACCGCTACTGTCGTCTATGGAAGTTCTACCTGCTATTCATGGGTGGGGGGAAAGTTAGTATTCATATAGCTCCTGCCATCTATGAAGTACAAGCAAAAACACAATGTGCAAGCCCTGCTCGTCAAGTTAACGGGTTAAAATACACATTTCTACAACCAGGGGATCATGAAATTAATTAATATATTAATGTAGCCTACATATGAGTATTGTCAGTAATGAATCGAAAAAAAAAAAGTCTTCAAAATCTGAGCCCTGATTATTAGTTACTACTGTTAGTACTCTGGTGGAACTTTCCCTTTTGAAGCATTATGTCGTTTTTTGTTATATTTAGCATTTAAGTTTTTATACTAAAAGTAAATTATAAATAGCAACATCACAACACAGTGCAAAGTTTGTGTCCTGCACCTAACAATTCATCAACACAGCTCCATCCCAGGTAATACCATCTGTGAACAAATATTGAGTGTTTTCGAATGATGAAACCACCCAGGGAGAATTAAGGCTTATACAAACTTATATTATATTGTATGGTTTTTTTAAACTAGGCTTTAAGACATAACATTGATATATTTTAAACATTTCCCTAAAATCAATGGGTATCTAGTTTTTTTATTGTATTAGAAAACACCTTTGGTTGAATTCAATTCTCCTCAAAACATACACTAGATTAGAGTATTTAAAAATATTGTTTCTTAATTTTTTAATTTAAAGTTGTATCACTCGATCTCGATTCTTATTTTTCACATACGTTAAAAAAAATCTTGTTGAGAACAGTGCAAATGTTTACCACTTAGAATAATTAATTTATTAACGTTGAGTAGAGTGTTTTGTAACATAGCACACAAACTGGTATGAAAAGACAAGCAAGGTTATATTAACACTAACTGGAGGGCCCCAGAAGTCCATGGAAGATGGTAGGTAGTCCCACATGGGGGCATGGGTGCAGTAGAAGCTCCCCGCCAATCACAGTGATGGGGTTAACGCCATGATAGGCCACCATCTCACCTGTGAACAATAATAACAGACATTTTATGTTTGATTGGGGTGTCCTTTTTGAAATAGCAAATACAAAATGAGGTAGTACTTTCTCAATAAAGAGTGCCTATACACTTGTGGGCAAGCGATTTGAAGGTAGTTAATGATGAAGGTTGGCATTTGAATCTCAAGCAGGTGCAATGTGGGGTGCGGTGGGGGGGATTTTGCACATTAGATTTATCACTGTATTATTTGATTCACTTTAAAAATAATGTGAATACATTACCCTCAAAATACTTTCCCCATTTATAATCATTAGATTAGGATATTAAATAACCCCCAAAAAAATAATAAATAAACATTACAAAATCTCAATAGAGACAGCCATGATTTACATTATTACTACCTGTCGGGACTATCTGCATACTTAAACTAATATAATAAGATTGAGGAAGATGAATTTTGGCACATTTCCTCTAAATTCTATGTAGGGGGAAAGTGTGATTATTAATTCTGCTCACTTTGACCAGCCTTGTTATTTATTTTGTCATGAGGACAAAACTAGAGAACCGCAATACCTTGGGTAGTCCTCTATACACAACATTCAACACAGCACACTGATTAGTTGAAAGTTGCTGGTACATACTAAACTGTTTTACTGACCTAATGTATCGTGGGTAATATGGTTGGCTCCCAGGAACTGGTAATGGCCATTAGAAGCATCCACCAAGTAGTGTTTGCACCTGTCTGTGTCCCGGTAGCTGATGGCGTAGCCCCAAATCCTTTCAGAGACTCGAACCAGGAAGCTACCTACAGAATAGTCACTCAATAGTGACTCTGCTTCTTGCCTTGTTATCAAGCCTGCGAGGGGAAAAAAAGAAGATATATTTTAATAAGCAGTGAATGATATTATATTTTATTTGGGATACAAGATTCATTTGAATATAATTAAAAAAATTAATCCTAAACACAAGAAAAAACGAGGGAACAAATGTACCAGGGCACCAATGTTCTATCATTGAACTAACCAAGATTCACCCTGTGTTCAAGGTCATTCATTGATCAAAGTCTAAGGAAATTTCTTTGAGGAACATGTGAGATTGTCTGTTGCTTGGAGCTATGAGAATATCTGATACCTGTGACTTAAGAGTCTGCATTTATGCTGCCACTTCAATTCTGCATCCCAAAGTCCAGTACTGCCATCAGTGCTCAAGTCACTTTACATGTTGCCCCGCTAGTCCATTCTTTATTTCACCCTTAGTTTGCCTTCTTTCCACATGCAATGTTAAAGAAGCTGCGTAATATGGGGTAGGATTTGTGAAAGTAGCTTTGAATAAATGCACCAACATTCACATGGTAGGGGGAAGGGAAAATCGCATGGATAAATAAAATTAGGACAAAAGCCCTGGTGCTCTAGCCCAAGATTCAAACCTTGACTTATGTGTTAAAAAAATAATAGAATATATAATGAATAGGGATGTGCGAGTATTCAAAATTTCAAATATTTTCGAATAATTAACGGCTGAATATTCAATTCGAAACTCCGAATAGACCCTCTGAATAGCAAGTGTGAGTAGTTGAGTCATAAATCTATTAAAAGTCTCATCCAAACCAGTATGTTTACTACGCGCGAGACAAACAGGTAGCCAGATAATCTGGTGGCTCAGTGTTAAAAATACTCTTGTCATTTTTTCAATATGAAGGGAGGGGGAAATACCGATATTAGCAGAAAGCAAGAGTACATACATTAAGTTGGCCAGCCACTGTATCCAAATAAATTGAAATTCATACAGTCCTTTGTGCTACATTTGTGCTCATATATATATCTAAAGCTCAGCGTTTTTAGTATTAAATTACTCAAATTACAAAAATTTTAATGTGGCAGGCCAACTTGAAGACAGCCTTTCTTAATTTTGACCATACCATTTCTTTATGCTCTGATCGTGATATGTGCCCAAAGTTTAGCCTTTGTGCCATAACATTACACCCGTGGTAGCTATTTTAATGTGGCGGGCCAGATTGATGTTCAAGTTTGCCCGCCACATTTTCGAAATAAAAATTTGTTTATGCCATTTGTGCTCATATATGCCCAAAATTCAGCTTTGGTGCCATTAAATTACAACAGTTACAACGATTTTAATTCTGCTGTACACTGTTACGGGGCAGAGTGATGCAGGGTGGATTGCTTGGTACCATGTACTGAGGTGAAGATAGCTTGTGCGTCCATTGGGGCAAAGCGAGAAGGCTAATAATACTGCACAACTGGAGCACAATCAAATGTATATATTTGAACTTGTTTGTAGAATGAGGCGATCAATAAGCCAAGAATAACATTTATTAAGAAAATGTTATTGTATTGAAGGTTGGGGCTGATGTATTTCGTCGTCACTCTATAAACAATATTATATTGTACTAATAGACGTTTTTAATTTTAAAAATAACTTTTAAATTAATTTCTCTTGAATTAAATGTTAAATTTAGTTTATATGCTTAAGCGTGCCTTTATTACACTATTAGGAATTCACTTTATTCCACAACAATGGCCAAGTGGTCTTGCCTAGATAACATTTAAGGGGGTCAAGAACTAGTTTTATCATTCATTACTGTTGTATTATTTTATTAAATTTATTGTTGTATAATATGGAAGTGGGAGCAGTATGAGCGAGACAAGTAATAACATTCAGTATACAGCCAGTCACTGAGAAGGTGTCGCTTGTAGGGTCAGTTAATACTAGTAATAACATTCAGTATACAGCCAGTCCCTGTGATATGGAGTGAAGGTGTCGCTTGTAGGGTCAGTAAATACTTGTAATAACATTCAGTATACAGCCAGTCCCTGTGATGGATGGAGGGAAGGTGTTGCTTGTAGGGTCAGTTAATACCAGTAATAACATTCAGTATACAGCCAGTCACTGTGATGGATGGAGTGAAGATGTCTTGTAGGGTCAGTTGGTGGGCTTGACAGACTGATGTGCAATATTACCTTCTGACTCAGTGAGGAAAGCAACATGAAACTACCATAATCCTAATTTACCTAGTAAGCATTTCCAGTGTTACCTAGGCTTTCAACTGACAGTGGAATTGTTTACTATCCAACCAAACTTTGGGTTATGTACTAATCACCACACAAACAAAAGTAGGCCTTGGAAATCATAAAATTAGAACTACACTGTGAAATAATAGAAACGATGAAAGAATCAAAATATGACCTTGTTTATTAATCACCCCATTATTTTACCCTTCCTAATAATAATGCTTTAATTCAAAAAAATATAATCTCTACACTGACCAGTTAAACATTCTCTTTTCAATTTTAAAATTTAAATTTCTTTCGAAAACTTATCATAAATTATAAAAAAAAAATTGATTTAGGTGAAACCCATTGTTTAAAAAACTTGATCAAAAGTTACTCTCAATTTCCTGAAATTTTGTTTTAAATTCAGTCTTTTTTTATTAATACGAGTTAAAATAACAAGGTTTTGAAGTAATTTTTTTGCATTTTGTATACTTAGATATAAAACCACATTTTTAATAAGAATTTACTAGTTTTTTTATTTTATTTATTATTTTCATAAAATTAAAAAAAAAATCTATTTTATTTGTACTACTCGATAAATAATCCTATTCACACACCCCTATTAATGAGATTGATGCCAGGGGCGAATCCATGGATGGGTGGATGTGGGGGCCATTGCTGTCTCCCCTCTTGCATAAAAAATAATCAAAAATATTAACCAATTCCTCAATGTTATAAAGAATGACTGACTAACACCTCTTTCACTCTATCTCCTACATGACCTAATCAATAACTCTAATGTATAAAAGCAAGTGGCTAAAAACCAACTCTCTCCAGTAAATTTAGCATGATAACGGATTATTTGTATTAAAATACATATTTTTTTCTGTTAGTACAAAAAACATTTTAAACCCATGTACATATTTTTACTTTTAATGTAACAGTAACTTTTTGTTATATGTTTTTGATTTAAAATTACAAATTCATTAATAAAATAATTTTCTTAAGTCCATTTTTTACTACTATGGTTATTTATTAAAAATCTTTTTTATAGACTAGAATTATTATTATTATTAAAAATCTTTATTAGTTAAATTATTAAATGTATACTTGAAAGAGTCTTATGAAAACCAATTGCTCTCCCCCTCTCCATCCATTGACAACAGGCCCTGGATACACCCTTGCTTGATGTCTTGGAGCAATGACCATTGGTTTGGATATTAATAATATATTACTTCACATAGAATAATGATAGTTGTACTGACCATGAAACCACGGTACAACAGTGTTGGTGCTCTGGTCCATTCCAGCCCGTCGGGACACTTCACTAGACCGGAACCATTCCACCACTGCCTCTTTACTCGGGGGCTTCGCCATTGAACTATCAGAGAACGTGGCATTTAGACTGCTACAGCTACTCGAGCTGAAACAAACCAATAGTTGAAAATGTCATATCTTGCCATGGTCAAGAGCACTACAGTGCTAATTTTTTTAATGTTCTAAGTGTGTCTGGTTTATATCTTGGTGAAGTATCTTTATATAGGTATTTATTGGCAACTCATTTTACTTTTTCTCCCTTTCTAAAAAAATTTTACAAGAATTTAATACAAAGTGAAGTTATTAACACCAGAGTGTGAATTTACAGTTAACTTAAAATCACCTGAGCCCCTTTAGGTTTTAAGCTTGAGTCTCTGAAATGTGGTTGTAGACTAAAGTAATTGCAGCTTTTTTCCACTCTACACTTTCCTCAAGGTGTTTAGTAGTTTATATCTCGACCAGAGATGCAGTGGGGTAAATGCATTACAATCTGGATATCCTGGCACCACTGACCTGGGAGTACCAAAATTGGAGGGTGGGGAAAGAGGTCAAGAAAATCAGTAAATTGAAGTGGCAAAGTTACAAAACTAAAACTATCTTTGCAATATGGTTTGGTGATGTTGCCTTATTGTATGAAAAGTATTATAAAGCCTACTTGAGACTAATATTATCCTGAAGGACCCTTGGTGTGTTAGTTTCTGTGTCCATGTCTAGGACCGAAGTGCGCCGATGTTCTTCTCGGGCACGGCGGGCGATTTCTCTAATTTGAATCTCGGCTTCCTTCGCCTTGCGCTCTGTCACAAACACGAATGAATTAAATAAACATAACACATTAATTAAGGATGAATCAATTAACTTTTTAACAAAAATGCTCAGACTAATTTAACACATAAATATGGATATTGTATCAAACTTACCACCTTCTTTAATACTCTAAAATTGGCATAATATAGTTAATGAATGTTTCTTTATATAATAATTTTGACCCAAACTGATAACAATGATGAGGAGACTTGTGTTATAATCTTGAATTGGGTGTAAAGAGGTGATTTTTAATAAATGGTTTTCCACTCTGCCTCTACAAAAATGCATGTACATTTAGTATACATTATACAAACCTCATTTATATTCCATTCACAGCAAAAAGCCAAGACTGGCAATAAGAAGTGGATCGTGTAAAAAAGGTGACAACTTTGTGCATGATAATAAATCGGTCAGGATCCTCACAAGGGTTGACATTAAAGATGGGTTGAATCCATATTTTCTAAATCTGAATCTTGAATCTGAATTTTAGAAATAGCTTGATAAGCTAAGTGTTTAACTTTCTCTTGTTGATATAATTCATTTATTCACATTAAGTAGTAAATTTATGGTCAGGGGTTTTATTTTATCCTATAGTTATGCTCAGATAAGCCACTAGAAACTATCATCATAACCCTAAGAAAAAAATTCAAACTTAACATGTGAACAAAAATTAAATCTTGAACTGGATATATATTTAAGGATTCGAGAACTCCAAGGACCCATCCTTAATTTTAGTATCCACCTTGTTCTTTCCAGAGCTGCTCCTGCCGCCTCTCTGCCTCCTCTGCCTCCTTCTTGGCCTCCGCTTGTTTCCTTTGGAGCCTTTGGAATATCTCCGAAGTCCTTTCTTCCATCACTTTCTTCTCCCACAGCGCCACCTTCTGCGACACTTTGCTGGGCTGATTCAATCACAACAATATATCAACATTTATCTATATTTACCTAAATATGAACAATGAGGGTCACTTAGTGTCAACATTAATATGTACTCTTCATTTACTTACCTTACATTGTATCACTATGATTTAACTTACTAAATGACCTGACAACCGATCCAGAGGTAGGCTGGACCACCAGTTCACTGAGACATATTCCTGTAGGCCGCTTTGGTTATGCTGCAGCAACTACTTTAACCCAAAATAAAGCTATCCAATTCTAAATGACTGTTTTCATTATATTTTAAACAAAAGTTCCCATGATTAAGTCTGAGGGTGCCTGTTGCCCAGATCACCTACATCATGTGTGCATATATATGATGGCATTAAATACAAAATTGTCCCGTTTGTTGTTTCTTGGTGTTTTTTATAAACAATTTCTGGAACCAAACGTTAAAGCATTTGTTTAGTGAATAAAGAGTTCTATATTTGTAATCTACACAAGAAGCGAGTGCAGGATCATTTTAAAAACTTCAATATATCAAAAATAAACTTCCAGTTATTGTCTAAAAGTTTAGAAGCATTTCTGCTCATGTCAGTAGAAAGGGCAAACCGATAGTTTACAGTTGACTGACCTTTAGTTTCAATGGACTTTATAAATGTATATTTGAAGTCTCGAGCCGGTTAAAACCAGCCAGTCCAGCCCTGACCAAACTTACATGTGTCACTCAATGCATGTGGTGGTTACTGAACCCTGGCTTAGCTTCTGGACCGTTCAAGCTCACAATGGTGGAGCCCTGGCTTAGCTTCTGGACCATTAAAGCTCACAACAGTGGAACCTTTGTCTTAGCTTCTAGGCTATTAAAGCTCACAACAGTGGAACCTTGTCTTAGCTTCTAGGCTATTAAAGCTCACAACAGTGGAGCCTTGTCTTAGCTTCTGGACCATTAAAGCTCACAACAGTGGAACCCTGACTTAGCTTCTGAACCATTAAAGCTCACAACAGTGGAACCCTGGCTTAGTCTCGGGACCGTTCAAGCTCACAACAGTGGAACCCTGGCTTAGTCTCTGGACCATTCAAGCTCACAAAAGTGGAACCCTGGCTTAGTCTCTGGATCGTTCAAGGTCACAACAGTGGAACCCTGGCTTAGTCTCTGGACCGTTCAAGCTCACAAAAGTGGAACCCTGACTTAGCTTCTGAACCATTAAAGCTCACAACAGTGGAACCCTGGCTTAGTCTCTGGACCGTTCAAGCTCACAACAGTGGAACCCTGGCTTAGTCTCTGGACCGTTCAAGCTCACAACAGTGGAACCCTGGCT
The DNA here is from genome assembly GCA_902141385.1 of Timema californicum. Taxonomy (NCBI): domain Eukaryota; kingdom Metazoa; phylum Arthropoda; class Insecta; order Phasmatodea; family Timematidae; genus Timema; species Timema californicum. The sequence goes on along the minus strand of CABFOW010000717.1, from coordinate 124,647 downwards.
TAGTCTCTGGACCGTTCAAGCTCACAACAGTGGAACCCTGGCTTAGTCTCTGGACCGTTCAAGCTCACAAAAGTGGAACCCTGGCTTAGTCTCTGGACCGTTCAAGCTCACAACAGTGGAACCCTGGCTTAGTTTCTGGACCGTTCAAGCTCACAAAAGTGGAACCCTGGCTTAGCCTATGGCCCGTTCAAGCTCACAACAGCGGAACCCTGGCTTAGTCTCTGGACCGTTCAAGCTCACAACAGTGGAACCCTGGCTTAGTCTCTGGACCGTTCAAGCTCACAAAAGTGGAACCCTGGCTTAGTCTCTGGATCGTTCAAGGTCACAACAGTGGAACCCTGGCTTAGCCTATGGACCGTTCAAGGTCACAACAGTGGAACCCTGGCTTAGCCTATGGACCGTTCAAGCTCACAACAGTGGAACCCTGGCTTAGCCTCTGGGCCATCCAAGTAACTTTCCTCACTGACCACTGGTAACAGTTGAAAATGAAGGATAATATTTTTTAAACATGATCAACATTTCAATAAACTAGAGTGAATACAACCACTTTTTTGAATTTTGGGCTTTTAAGTGCAATATTTTACAACATCCTTTTAAAGAGTTGGGTAAAAGGATATTTATTACTAGTCAAGAGAATGGTTATGGTGTGCGGCTATAGGCTTGACTGAGAAACTGAACACAATAAAACCATGTCCTCCAAGGCTGCATGTGCCAAGCATCACTTTGGGTCCAGAGTAGGGGATAATTTAAAATCAATTTTCTTTCACTGGCTATTTATTAGAATCTATTTTAATTTATCTGTCAATATTTTTATATTCTTTGATTGGCAAACAACTACCACCCTTTAGTGTGTTTTGATTTGAGTGAATTATTTAAAGTAAAAAGTTGAATATAAGTTTGAAAATTTAGGAGTAGGCATGTGATAAACTTTTTTAAATGTCACACCTCCCAACTGTTCACTATGAATTGAATCCAGGCTTAGCACAATGGTTAAAATTTGGCTCACCAACTTTACAAATGGCACTGGTGGTACCAACCTTGTTTTGTGAAATCTCCTGCAGGATATCCCGCCTATCCCCCTCCAAGTAGTTGAGGTTGAAGAGTTTCTCCTTCACCTTGTTGTTGTTGTTGTTGTTATAGGCGACAAATTTACTAGTGGCCATCTTGTCTCGTATCTCATCTACCGAGCAGTAGATCTCCATTGTGTCCTCCTCCTCACACTTTCCCTCCACGTGTTGGACTTCTGCGGCCTCCATTGCCTCAATCTGTTTTGCATTAAGGTCCAGAAGTTGGCTTAACTCAGCCTCCATTGACCGCCTGAAAAAGAGATGGCTTAAATTAAAAACTTACGAGAGATTGGCTTGATCCTCAAGCAGGTACTTATGCTCTAAACCCTTTATACATTGTGGTATTTTATTCTATCTACAGGTGAGTTTTGGTGCATTTAAATTCAACTCAGAACTGTCAATGGACATTGCAGTAACACATATTATGTATGAATAGCAAGCAAAACCACACATTGGTTGGTAGGTGGACTGACTATACGACAAGCTCATCTAGTGTGGTCTGCTGGTAAGGGTAGAGGTTGATAAATTAACATTTGAATTCTGACAGGGTGTTTTTCCTCAATGGTTTCTCACTTTTCCTCAACACAAATGAGAGTAAATTCTCTCTAAAATACCATCTTCCTCATCCCACCTCATTAGTATAATTAAATGTGGGAGGAGAAGGGGTAAAGGCGGGGAGGGGAGAGGGAAAAGATTGTAGATAAGGCTGGTTATAAAAAGTACTAAAGGACATTAATTTTAATAGTTTCCAAGCTATAAAAAAGTTAAATATTCTAATACTATCAAACTACTTTATACTTTCTATCACTAAGACTAAATCTAAACATTTTTTAAAAATGTCCTATTATTAGTTTGGGTCGAGGGTGTTAAATATGCTTGAAAACAGTGAGAAAACAGTATTTTATAGTTACAAAAGGTACTAAAACTATTTAAATATATGCATATATAAAGTTATGTGATCTGCAGCCATCACTTTAGATAGATAATATCAATCCCAACAAAATATAAATAGTAAAATATTACAAATGGTAACTGCAAACTCAAGTGTTTGTATTTTCTAAAATGCTCTCCATACCATTTTCTTACACTGCATAATCAAATGTTTGCACTCACTAAGCTACTTGATTTATAATAGTTTCAAAGTATTGTGTGAGGATTCATTTGTTGATTTAATTTCAAATAATATAAAAGTTGTATAAAAATTTTGGATCTGAGAAATAATAATAGTTACTATTATGTGATAACTAAAAAAAGAATGTAGTTGGCGAAAAAGCTTTTCTTAATATTCTTAGCAAACATGTCATAAATAGAAAGAGTGAGTATTTGATGACCCAGTTGACTTTAACATTTTCTTATCTTTCATGAGATCCACAGCTGTTAATGTGGTATAGTCTGTTCATTATAGCTTTTGCATTTTCTGACCAATGAAAAATTAAGTACTCAATTCGGTATTATAATCCTACACTTCGCCAATGTTTTATCATTCTGAGAAGAGATGTGAATTAAAACCTTTTATCAAAATAGCAAAACATATTTGTAAGGCAGATTATTATAAGATTATTTTTATTAACTTATTTTTAACTGTAAAAAAAGGTCATAACACTTTGAACAAACTATACAAAACATTTAAATCAGGACCAGGCTTATAGCATGGTCAGCTTGATATAATAAGCTCTAGTAGTATTTCGGTAAAAAGAAACATTTAGAAAATACACACATTTTTTCATCAGCAATGACAATTTTACTATATTATTAGATTCATTTATATTTATTATTTATAAATATTGATCATTTCTATCGAAAGTAGGCCCTGTGGCTAAAATGAGCGAATGTATGAACAGGTTAAAGTAGATCCAGTAACATAAGACAAGGTTATTCCTATGAACATTATCGCGTAGTTCAGCACTAGCACGGTTTACACAAACCCAGTTTGAAAGTCTGCCATGTTAAACAGTAGAGCTGTTTTAACACTAATGGCTGTCTCAGAAATGCTATACAAAGAGAGTAGGTATCTAACCATGATAAAAGTTACTAAGCTACTTTCATATTATATTTCTACCTCCAATCATGTGATTTGCAGCTGTCCCTTTTGACATGAACGAGGATATTTGGATTGTGTGTTGGGTTAATACATACATGATTATTTAAGGCAGACATGTAAAACTTGAAATCTGCGGATCTTTTGATGAACCAAAAAACAATGTGGCTCAAATCATTTTTATATAAACTTTTTAAAAATACACCATATGTAATGATGAAAATTGGAAATTGGGCATACATACCTATACATATATATATAATCACACTGTTCTGTTATTAGGTGGGCAAGAATCTGTGCATATAGCTTAAAAAAATCTGTAATTAATACACCCTTTATAACTTTATACAAACTTCCCTATCGTTGCATCTTCCCTTCGCTTCAACAATATCCATACACTGAGTCATGCATGCTCTTTTAATCTTAAAGCTCATGTTTCTCTTTTTCACACATTTGTCTACAACAGTGGTTCTCAAAATTTTCTTAGATTGTACTCCTTGGTCATGACAAAACATCTATTGCACCCCTACAGTAAATTTTCCCCAAATTAAAAATATCAGGTAATCAATCAAAGGAGAGAATTTTCCTCATTCACCTTAAAAATTCCCCAACACGTTTGGTTCTCTTGTAATGCTGCCCATTTTCCCTTAAAAAGCTGCTCATGTACCCCCTGAAAGTCACTCACTTACTCTAGTTTGAGAACCACTGGTACAACATTTGGCCAAGTCTTACATGGCCTGCCTCTTCTTTTTGATCCACATACTATGCCATCATATATTTATTTGCTTTGTCACTCGATCCACACTCGTCCTCAACATGCCCAAACCAACGTTAGATGCCTCTTTCCTATTGAACTACTGGATTCCCTTTCAAACCACACTCCTTCAGTCCCCATTCATTACCTACATTGTCCATACAAGTTTTTCCAGATAAATTTATTAGATATCTCATTCCAACTGCATTCACCTTGCTCTTGTGTTTCTCCTGACAAATCCACACTTCACATGTGGATGATAGAAATTATTTGCAGAAATCTAGAAAGTAAGGTTAGGGTGCCAAATTTTTACTCTTTATTTGCCAGAGATTGATCCTAGAATGTGAGCAATGCTTTGAATCACATGAGTGTGTGAACAGTTGTTTTATATTGTGAAAAGAAGCAAAAACCCAATATATTACTTTTACAGATACAAATTTGTCATCACTTATGAAAGTGACTACAAAACAAGATTTAAAGCCTAACATTCACATTATTTCTGCAAATAAAAGGTTTTGAATTTAAGGGAAAGAATAGTTGAGGATTAGTCTTACAAAATTGACTTTTTTTAAAACTAAGATAATGACAATCTTTGTAAAATGCAGCCCCCTCAGTAATTTCAATTTTCAATGTGACCATAATCAAATGAGTTACATGAAGCTAGGGGTCAGCGACCTTTGTGAGAGCGCAGAATGTATGGGTTTAAACCAAAAATTTGATGATATATTTTCTCTCATTTCCAACTGTTACCAGTGGCAGCACTGGTAGGCACCATTAGTGAATATTACCTGATCTCCTTTTCAGCCTGTTTTCTCGCCTTCTCTCTCGCCTCCTGTTCCAGAATCTCCTCTATGGTCCTGTCATCAGGATGCTCACCCATCACCCAAACCCAGGGATCCCCGTTAGAGCTCAGCAAGAATTCTACCTGTTTATTACCTGAGAAACAAGAACCACTTGGTCAACAGGATGATGCAATAATTAAAAAAAAACAAATAATGTATTCAAACTTAAGTTGAAAAATGGCTCTTGGACACTGGAAATGAAGCCAGGATCCTAAACTTAGCACTACAACCACGCTCAGTACCCTGGATGATTATCTTCCACAAATATTAGTTTTAATTTAGGTTGTAAAATAACTCTTGGGCACAGGAATCAAACCCGGGACTCTAACTTAGCAAACCAATACTCTACCATGGAACGACCAGGTTTGCCTTATGCACAGGATAATAACTTACTCATAGTTTAAGGTGCAGTCTGCGATCAAGTATGATATCAGCTACAAGTAATTAGCTTTCAGAAACTTTGTTGTCCCCTTCCCCCTTTTCTAACTGATTATATCAGCACACGACTTATAGACTAACTTAAATCTAGTTCACTCACAACACCCTGCCATAGGCCTGTATTTCATCATTGTGAAAGGGGAAACCCACATCTCATAAATATTATATATAAATATTTTGGCTATGCCGAGAATTGAACCCGGGATCTTTAACTCAGTAGACAGACACGCTACTGACTGTGCCAAGGTGTTGGACCTTTCATAAACTATCTATGAGTGATGTATATCCCAGGATACAGACTGTTACTTTCAAGTACAAGCTAGTTTTTTGCTATGCAGCCTGGAGGGCATATTATATGGGATATTTCAGGGTACCTATTTCAAAGTAGGCTATTATTTGATTTTAGTTTAAATATGATTTTACAACACAATATTAGATCCAAAACATGAAGAAAGCAACATGACTTTCATTATAAATTTTAAGACCATTTCCTGAAGCCTGCAGTCAAGATTGAAAAAAAATCACCCTTCCCGCTGTAATATTTAACTTAAAAACCAGTCGCCAGTCTTATAACTGCAATTATTGTCTAATCATATCCCTCTCCCTGCACATGATGACCTCATCATACCCCTCTCCCCTGACAGTGATGGCCTCACCAACCCACACCCCCCGACAGTGATGGTCTCGTAAACCCACTCCCCCGGCAGTGATGGTCTCATAAACCCACTCCCCTGACAGTGATGGTCTCGCCAACCCCCTCCCCTGACAGTGATTACCTCATCAACCCCCTCCCCTGACAGTGATGGCCTCACCAACCCACTCCCCC
>CABFOW010000717.1:93076-117840 GCA_902141385.1 Timema californicum | reverse complement strand
CATACCCCTCTCCCTGACAATTATGACCTCGTCATACCCCTCTCCCTGACAATTATGACTTCTACATACCCCTCTCCCTGACAATTATGACCTCTACATACCCCTCTCCCTGACAATTATAACCTCATCATACCCCTCTCCCTGACAGTTATAACCTCATCATACCCCTCTCCCCTAACAGTTATGTCCTCATCATACCCCTCTCCCCTGACAGTTATGACCTCGCCATACCCCTCTCCCCTGACAGTTATAACCTCGTCATACCCCTCTCCCCTGACAATTATAACCTCATCATACCCCTCTCCCTGACAATTATAACCTCATCATACCTCTCTCCACTGACAATTATGACCTCTACATACCCCTCTCCCTGACAATTATGACCTCTACATACCCCTCTCCCTGACAATTATGACCTCGCCATACCCCTCTCCCTGACAGTTATAACCTCGTCATACCCCTCTCCCCTGACAGTTATAACCTCATCATACCCCTCTCCCCTAACAGTTATAACCTCATCATACCCCTCTCCCCTGACAGTTATGACCTCGTCATACCCCTCTCTCCTAACAGTTATGACCTCATCATACCCCTCTCCCCTGACAGTTATGACCTCATCATACCCCTCTCCCCTGACAGTTATAACCTCATCATACCCCTCTCCCCTGACAGTTATAACCTCATCATACCCCTCTCTCCTAACAGTTATGACCTCATCATACCCCTCTCCCCTGACAGTTATAACCTCGCCATACCCCTCTCCCCTGACAGTTATAATCTCGTCATACCCCTCTCCCTTGACAATTATGACCTCGTCATACCCCTCTCCCCTGACAATTATGACCTCATCATACCCCTCTCCCCTGACAGTTATGACCTCGTCAACCCCTCACCAGTCTTGTTGCCGACGGCCTTGTCCGTCTTCTCCTCTTGTTGCTGTTGGTCCCAGATCTTCCAGCGCCTGACCTGTTCCTCCCTCATCCTACAGAACAAGGTCTGTTTCTGTCCCTCATCCAGCTCGGACAGGATCTCGGGGTCCACCCACATGTCCTGAAGGATCTGTTGTAACATCCTCACGTCCTGCCGACACAAGATAACAACGGCATGAGATACACTCTTAATTCAAGTAATTCCAATATAAAAACACAATTTTGTTTTCGGAAGTTTACTTTGGTTTTACTTAAATTTTACTTTCAAAATCGTACCTTAGGTGAAGCCTATTTGTAAGGATCTGGCATTTATCGGAGTTGATAGACTTTTCAGGCACTTGGCCAAAGTGAAAAAGAAACGGGAGGACGGGTGTGGTCTGGGTTCCAGAACGCCCCCCCCCCCTCCTAAATATCTACAAATACTTGGAATTATTCCATTCAATTCTATTTTTGTTAATACATTTTAACCGAAAGTTCCAGTGAGTAAGTCTGAGAAGGTCAAAACTGTCAAGATAATCGATTAAATAAATGTAAAACCATCCCGATTGTTGTTTCTTGGCGTGGAATATTGAATAGTGACTGTTGTTAGCTTTGCAATCAGGGACAGCTTGAGGGCCGGGCAAGACGGGCGGCAGAGACAGAGCACCAACCTAACCTAATTTTGCCTGTACGCTATAGTGGAGTTGTTAAGTATTACAGTCTTCACTTTTTGATCCTGAAATTAAATTTGACATATTCGTATAGTTTTTCTATGGTGAATAAAACACGATATTGTGCAACTATTAAAAAGTTAATTTACATCCACCATCTTGAAAAAACTGTCAACTCAAAAACCTTTTTTGTATTATCTCATTTATCATATCAAAATATAGAGAGAAAATAGTCTACAAAACACGTTATTATAGTTCTCGTAAAATCTCTCAGTGAGACGTTTGAGGTACAATTACCATTTGTGAAGTTTCCCTTAAAATTATTTAAAAGCAATCCCGCCCGAGCACCAAATTTAACTCGGGCCGTCCCTGTTTGCAATCTACACAAGTAGCCGGTGGAGGATCATTTAACAAACTTAAATGCAGTAACACCTCCCATAGTCGACCCTTTAATATCCGAAACGGCAAACCACATTTTTGTTTGTGTATTTTATTCAGCAGCTAGCTGCTAAATAGAGGTTTTACGTCATCGAAGCCTTTATTTATTAAGTTATAAAAATCTTTTAAAAAAAGAGTCTAGAGTTGTTTTAAGAAGTGATCAATTTAGCTTTGTTGTATATTTAACTTTGTTATAATGAATAACCATTTATTTAAATACTACTTACATAAGTAAGTACTTATACAAGAGATACTTTCCTGTAACTATATGTAATTTATAAAAAAAACTTCTAACTGTTCAGAGGGTTATTAATTTCATATACGAAACAGGATCAGCCCCCTTTATTTCGGTTATTAGAGATTTTATTGTATACCAAAAAAGTACTCCCAATTGCAATTTAATAAAATGGCCTTGGGATTATATATACTAATAATAAAAATATAAATAATTCACCCCACCTCACCAATTCAGCTTAAGCTGAAATATACCTTCAGTGGAATACATGGATGTATAGTGTGATTTTGGTGTGAAAAATATTCTGGAAGGCTCTTTATCCTAACAATACATTTGTATACAATCTCCATATTTGCTAAGAGCAGTCATATTTAAAACCCCCGGACGGTTGTAATCCCCCAGTCCATCACTGTTCCGTGAAACAAATAACACGGACTTGTCAGTTTATGAGCAGCAAGACGACTTCCCCTTCTCATTCCGGAAATTAAATCTTTGATACGTGCCTGATGATGGTGTTTGGTTTTACTTCTCGAGTGCTCGGCGCAAACTACCCACAATCCCACGCGGGAGAGCGAACTATGAAGACGCGACGCGGAGAGATCGCCGTGAAACACCTTCCTCTAACTCCCTGGAAATGCGTCTCTCCAAGACGTGTTTTATTTGCATATTTTACAAGAGGCCATAACATTAATATTCGTGAGTGTTTATCAATAAATCACGGTTGATTTGATTTATCAAGACAGTAAAAATACGATTAGGTTTTTTTTGAAACACTAATTTTACTTTTAAGTTTGTAACAGAATGGTCTGAGAGCCGAATACGTCAAAAGAATTGATTCGAAAACAGATGGTACCAAAATTATATTAATAGGTTAGGGTGTTTACTAGTAAGCTATATACTTGCACCACGTCTCCCCCCCCCCCTCTCGAGATATTTGCATATTTAAAGAGATGAGGTAGGGGATGAGACATGTAAAATATGAAAGAAAATGTGCCTGCACTTTCGGGTAGCCTGTAGGGAGACTGGGGAACTATTTATAAACAAACTAATCCAACCCCAACTTCGCCGTCACAGGATAAACAGACAGGATGAGACTATGTTTTAGTTTGAGCTAGTTTGTAAGCCATGTAGATATAACTAGCATATACCATCATCCCTTGTTTTTCCTGACAGGTTTATTATAAAGAGCTGCGAAAACAAAAGATAAAAGCCACGTCACCGGCACGGACAAGAACACAATAGTGAAACAATAAGGTGGACCACCCAGGCTGATGACAACCGGGAAGTGATGTCATCCACTACGTCACTTCCCAGCTCTACAACATGGTTATAATTATGAATAATATTATAGTACTCGTATTGTTTACAAACAAACACTGGCTGCCATTGCCGGGCGGTAAGTGCTAGTATACATTTGACAAATGCATAGCTGTTTGTCACATGTTTGGAACTTTTATTAACACTAATAGCGGTCATTAACGGCCTGGGGGCTTGTCGCTGCGTGACCTATACAACGAAAATCAAAACCAATCGCTAATAGTGTGAAGCGGAACAATAGTAAATTCCAATATTTTTGCAGTTTTTGAAACAAAACACTTTTTGTGCCAAAATAAATTAAATATAGCTTCAGTAAACGACCATTGCGTAATTTGAATAAACATTTTTATTTACATTTAAAAAAAATCTGTTCAAATGCCATATTGCCTTGACAAACATAAAATGAACTTTTCAAATTATTATGGGTTAAAAATTAAACCATCGTATCTACTAGGGATATGCGAAGCTTCGACTTGGCTTCGAAACTAGTATCAGCTGTGAGTTGAAACTACGCTTTAAAAAAATCCGGCTTCGACAATCATGAGGCTTTGCCAATAAAAATATTTACATCTAAAATAATAAATTTACGATCGATTATTATCAATTTGAGTATTTATATACACCATAAATCAAGATTAATATGGGAAAAAACTGTAGTAAATGAATTTTAATCTGTGAGAGTAACTTTAGTCATCAGAATAAAACGAAAGATTACACATTATTGTTCAATGAAAACATTTTAAAGTATTTTCAGTGCATTAAGTATTCGAACTTTGATTCGGCTTTAAAAGGATGTAAAACCCCATTTTAACTTAATTTAAAAAATTAAATTAATCCAAACCAACTGAATAATAATAAATAAGTTCTATGAGCCATATGAAAAGTTACCCAAATAATTTAACCATATCTACACACGTGGAATCTCAATTTTCTGAATAAAACTATCCAGCGTTTCTTTTACAGTACTAGCAGGGCCACATTTGAGCAGATATTGGAGGTGGGTATCCCTGCTAAAGACGCCCGTGGTACACAGCTAAACAAACTAAAGTGTGGAGTAGTTGAGTTTCATTCTGAGGCCAAACAAATCCTACTCGCTATTATCTCCTCGACAAGACCAAGGTCCCAAGTATTGAGTTCGACCATTTTGTGAAAGGGCCACTCAACGATTCAAGAACACAAGGTCACTCTGAACTAATGGTTCAGCCAGCACGTGACGACACAACACGCCCGAGCCAGGGACTTGCGGGTACGAAACAGGCCCTGGGAGGCTGGGACCCTTACAACCTTAGACTGTCGCTTATTGCCGCTTACTAATTTCACATACTATTTTAAAACTGTTGTCTAATTTCAAGTTTTAATAAAGGCCATTAAATAATTTTTACTCAGTGGTTTTCAACTCTTTCTTAATGGAAAATCGGGTATATTTTCTCTAAATTATACCCTCCTCACCTCTAATATATTAATATTGGACCAGCGCTCAATGTTCTTTAATGTTGCAGCCAGCATTGCAGAATTAATTGTGACTGTTCAATTCGTGATATTCTTTTATAAGGTCATCATTAGGTCGAGTTATTTTCACCTACATTTTTACTTTAGCAAACCCTACAAAAATATATCAAGAAGTGTGAGGTTAAGCTGACGGGTTGGGGGTAAAAATTATTTGAGTGTAAATAAGGACAATCGAGTATTGAATTAACTGTTATGTCACTTAGCCCACTCTTAACTGGATGATATCAAAGTTTGTCGAGCCGTTGGTCCTCTCGTGTCGACCACTTGATTGTCTATCACTTTGCCTGCTCCCATTTTGATCATGCCACATGAACGCCTTGCTGTAGTTCAATCTCCACCTACTAGTGATGTTGATGTCACATGAACGCCTTGCTGTAGTTCAACCTCCACCTACTAGTGAAGTCCATGTCACATGAACGCCTTGCTGTAGTTCAACCTCCACCTACTAGTGATGTCCATGTCACATGAACGCCTTGCTGTAGTTCAACCTCCACCTACTAGCGATGTTGATCATGCCACATGAACGCCTTGCTGTAGTTCAACCTCCACCTACTAGTGATGTCCATGCCACATGAACGCCTTGCTGTAGTTCAACCTCCACCTACTAGCGATGTTGATCATGCCACATGAACGCCTTGCTGTAGGTCAACCTCCCACTATAGCACAGTCTAGTTGCTATAACAACAGAGTGTAGCCCTGCTTGTAAACGAAACCCTGTCTCACACGGTGACACGGCGTGAGGTCCACGGCAGAGCACTTTATTTCCTCGCCTCCGTTGCTCGGCCAAGCGGGCCCAAGGGTTCCTTCGTGCCAGTGGACACACACGCACCTTCATTGTCATTGTCAGGGCAAGGACAGCATCGCTTTCTAGACGTAGCCCTCATCAACAACGCGGGATTTCAACAAATACAAATTCGCTATCCAAGAATTTTAGCTATTTATTAAACATTAAATCTTAATACCCGTCCGGACTATCCATACTTTTACTTTCATTAATGGGTAAGGAATAATAAAGAGTGGGTTTCGTGGAAATGCACCCACATTTACGTCGCTGAAAATGAACCCATTTAGGGAAAAAAGTCCCATACACTCAAGTGAGATTTCAACCCCAATCTCCCCATCATCAGAAAACCAGACTAGAATAACCTGTGACCTTTAGTCCGCATGCCCATTGATACGTGTTTTTTTAATATTCTATATATGTTTCACGTGTGTATGAATGCTATTGTTACAATTATTATTATTATATTACGCCTTTGTATCTTTAATTAAAAAAAACACAATACAAAATTAATGTTAAAAATGAAATAAAAATTTATTGGGACAGCTAGTATTGGAAACATCTATCAAGTAAAGAGGTTTTTTTCTTCTTTGAATATCAACTAAAGTTTGGACCCACACTGTTGGGCACGTGGAATAAAGTGTCAGGCAGTTTAGTATGCTAATGAAGAGGGGGTTGGGATTCTAATCCCAGCCAGTGTATTTCCTAAATGGTTTCCCAATCTCCTTATACGCAAATGCATATAAACTTAATATAGATTATACCTAGCCCCCTTATCCCTCTGCAATATGTAATATTATATGTTATTAATTTTTATGATCAAATTAAATTGTATTTTTGAGATTTGGCTGCAATTTGATCGTAACAAATTTTAATCATCAGTATAGGAGTCACAGAGATAAACCCGCTTGAATGGCTGTGTGATCTAACACGCTAATATTGTGTTGGACTAGAATGTCTAAGATCGTGAGATCGGGGTTGGATTCCGGTCGGGTGCACTGAGGGTGGTTTTTCTAATTGGTTTTCCACTTTCCCTCCACGCAACTGAGGGTTAATTCGCTCTAAATTAAGCTTTCCCGATTCCTAACCCACTAGTGTAATTAGTACATAGGCGTGTAACCCGAACCGGTAGTAAGACGTGGTGCTAAAAAAAAAAGAGACAAACAATAAAATGTAGATTTTCTCTCATTCCCTCTTCAACAACTTTATTTCCATTTTATTCTGTTCATTAAACTTGTGAAACATATAATGTTCCTTTTCAATGTGTTCAGCTACAACTTAATTTCCTTATTTGTAAATTTTTCAACAACTTTTTGTTGTTGTTGCGAACATTGGCTCTTCAGACTCATATAATTAGCTCAGAATTATGTTCAGATCCTCTAAAATTCCCTCCCACAAGGTAAAATTTCTGAAATTCTCTCTCGAGGAGGGCACCACACCCCCGGTAGGTGGGAGCCTAATCTCCCCCNGCTCGTACACACTACACGGCTGGGGTGGGCAACCCTGTCGCTAATCACCACAAGTGGCGAATCTGCCATAAAAGTGTGGCGAATTTTAGTTTGCCAGCTCTCTCAGTAGAATAAAATTTTCCTGGTGTGTGTGGTAACTTGATATTTCCTGCAACGTTGTTTCTAAATTTTCACATGATGTGGCGAATTTCACATCTCATTCGCCACAGCTGTGGCTACATTGAAAAATATGTTGCCCATCTTTGCTATACAGTATCAAATGTTCGACAAGTCACCATGGCCGTGTTCCTGATGGCTGACGATCTCACACGTCCAGAGACTTTGCTGATGAACCTCTGTTGGCAGTAGTGAGAGCATTTCCGTGCCATCTCATAGACTTGTATGTACTAGTTTCACCATTGCAATAGTTTATTACCATTCAATATCATTTATTAAGTCTTTTCTAAGGAAGTGTCTATCTCTACGGTACAGTAGGTCAAATAAGTACTTCATTTCAAACCAAACACACCAATGAGGTCGAAGTGTGTGCATGTCATATTTTGTTTTCGTGTATATAGTGTGAACATGCCCTTATATTCGAGAGCAGATGAGGGTTAATATATCAGTAGGCGAGTATTTGAACCAAGCCCTATAAACAAATTAGATCCAGCATAGTATATTTCCCCCCTTTTACTCTGTTGTGTTTCAAGAGCATTTTAATGTTAGGAAATATTTGTTTGAAATTGTATTCATAATAAGTTAAGGTTAGGCATTTCAAAATAACACTAGCGCTAAAAAAAATACCGCGGTTCTATTATTAACTAGTTTTTTCTCAACTTTGGTAGAAACTTATTAGCTAACACTTAACAAAGTCAGTTTTTAGCTTTGTGTAGCCCTGGTATAAAGTATAGCACTCATTACATCTAATAAATTCTCAACTTTGTGCAGCTCTGTTAATATAAACTATTTGCATTTAAAAGATAATATATTCTCAATATTGTGCATCCCTCACATTAGCTATTAACACTATCTCATCGGTCCTCGAATTTGTGCAACCCTTGTACTGACGCTTTGGTGCTGATTAATCTCGTAATCACTCGACCTAAGTGACGCGTTACTTAGAAGTGCGACTGCCCACGTAATGAGAACACGGCTGTGGTTCGTCATTGTTTTAAACTCGATACTTTCCGAGAAATACCGGACACGCGGTTTGTCTGATTGCATAAATAAACCTATAAAATTACTGTCCATGACTCAACTTGAATTAAGCTGCTATTTTTAGAGGAGTAGTTATGGAAATAAAGATCGCACATGTTTTCTGAAGAGAATAGTGAAAGTGAATGGCTATCCACGATTTGGTCGAGATTTACAGAGTCGTGATGAGGGCGAATTTTAAATATAATTCACTTGAGACTTGGTTTGTTAGCTTTTGAAGAAAAAAAAAGTTTAAATATAATTTATTAGAGATTAATACTTTCAAGGTAAATTATTTTCTAACAAAATATATTTGTTTTGGGTTTGGTTTTTTTCTTTAGCACCGCGTTTTACTATCTGTTCGGGTTATACGCTTATGTACTAATTACGCTAATAGTACTGTAGTTTGTTTTTAAAAGCGATTTAGCGTGACAAGATGGACGATGAGCTCCTGATTGCCAAAGTATTTGCCATCACGCAGGTTTTCTCAAATTTGTGGTTTGTTTCTCCAAAACATCAAGGACTTTATACCGAGAATGTAATCAAAGGTGCGAATGACATCCTTGTACACTCGATAAATCGTGATTCATGTCTCCATAGCACGGTAAACAAATGGTGATATTCACCCATGGCCGTAGGAAGAATTTAATATTGGGGAGGGTTTTCAAAATCTTAAGTTTATGACATGATGTTAAGACTAAGGGTCAGTTTCATAGTCAAATTTAGTACGCCTCAAGTGCGGCGCTACACTAAGTACATGACGACACCTACCTAAACTCGAATGGAATGGGCCGTTCTCGCATAGGAAACTGGCCCATTCCATTCTGGTTTAGGTAGGTGTCGTCGTGTATTTAGTGTAGCGCCGCACTTGAGGCGTACTAAGCTTGACTATGAAACTGGCTCTAACTACTAAACTATAAGATAGAGAAACATTGATACTCCACACAGTAGTGATGGAACTTTATTTGCGTAAGAGAGGAGGAGATAGGTTCAACTAACAAAATAGTTTTTTTAGGGACTTTCTACCCTTTTCTCCCACAATTAATGTTAGAAAAATGAATGCTCCTAAAAGCTATTTGTAGTGGTCCTCGTTTGGAGAATGTTTGAAAACTATACTCTTCTAACAGCTATTTAAGATAATGTCCTCATCCCCGAAATATTTTGAAATTTAGATACTCATAGAGGCTATTTGGAGTAGTCCTCCTACGGCAAATTTTGAAAATTTTGATGAATTAAATCACCTTAGAATCTATTTGAAGTGGTCCTTATCTATATTTTTTTTAAAAAGTCTGGAATATCCTAAAAGCTATTTAGAGTATTTTTCGCTTAATTTTATTTAAAAATTTATATGCCTATAAAAAGCTATTTGAAGTGGTCTTCCACCAGTATTTTTTTTAAAAATTAGATGCCCCTAGAAACTATTGAAAGTGATCTTCCCACAAAAGATTTTTTTAAATTGAATGCTTTTGGAAGCTACTTAGAGTGGCCCCAATGGGTATTATTTCTTTTAAAAATCGGATGTCTCTAGAAGGCATTTAGCCTAATATTTGTCTGGAGATTGTCTGAAAATTGAATTCCTTTAGGACATTTGAAGTTTGATATAAGGCCATCTTTAAGTTCCATATTAAAAACTTTGGAAAATGTATGGGGGCGGGGGCTTGAAACCCATAGATCCTCCTCCCTTCATCCATGTTTACCTGCTAATAATTCCTGTCTTGACATACCTCATGTACCCACTCGTTAACGTGATAGTTTTGACGACGCCATTTTGCCACCCCGCTCCGCTCGTAATAGCTTCTCCTCGCCTTGCTGTCTGTGTGCACGTACAACAGTAAAACTGACCGTGTGCACGCGCTCGTCAGTATTTCCTTCACTCTCAGTAACAAACATAGTATGCCCACACCCTTCCCGTATCATCCACATTGTTGCACGCAGGAGCCGAGACTGATAACAATAATGCTACGAAGACTGACCGTGTACGGTCTCGTTGCAAATACTGGTGCAGTCTGACTGATCGTGTAGGGCCCTATTACATGCGGCTGTGACGTCATTAAAGACAAAAAAATTGCGTACGGGTTTTACGCATATGTACTAATTCCACTAATGTATGAGAGATGAGGAAGGTTGAGTTTAGAGGATGAGTAACTGAATTTGCGTGGAGGGTAAGTGGAGAACCATCCAGGGAAAACTACCTTCAATACACCCAACCGGGTTTCGAACCTCGATCTCTCCGTCATCAGCAGTTTAGTCTATTGCGAAAGTGATGCCTCAGGGGACGGCCAGACTGGGCGAGCGACTAAAATATAAAATATAACACATTGGTTGTAATGAAAGGTGGCCAGACTGGAGCGTGCGAGCGACTGAGCACGCGAGCTTGACCAGGTACAGTCTAGTTTACAGGCGCTAGGCAGTATTATTGAATGGTGGTCCATTGAGTGCTAGGAAAACTTCACATTTTGACCTTTTTATTACTATCGATAGGTTTGGTACACTTGATACCAATGGCCTAATCTAATTGGTAAGATCATAAACCATATATATAACTGATATACTAAAATAATTTTATATTATAATAAAAGTAGGCCTTTACAAATAAGAATCACCATTAGCATTGGGAGAGGATGATAAACAACAATAAATCACCCTCAGTTCCCTTAGCCAAGATTCGAACCTTTGCCTCCTTGTCAACAACTATCGAGAGCTATTTGCTAATCACGCGCTCGCCAGTTTGGCCGAACCCTTAGAATATTCAACCCTCAAAGAGGATAAATTGGTTTTGACTTTAATGCGTGGGCTTGTAAAAACATTATTTTGGACACCATTATCTCTGTGCCTGGATCTAAAAGAAGAAGAGGCAAGCGCAAGACTCCAATGATGCTGACATCACACACCCTCTTAGCTTCTCGGCGTGCCAGGTACAGTGCTGAGCTACGGAAGACTAGACTACACGCAACGCACACCTGCCGTTTGTTTTCTCTTTCAGAGCTACTGGACGGAATAGACTCCGGGTAGGTCACCGCAGTGTTCAGAGTCAGACCTTTTGTTTCGTATACACGGACAATGTTTACGTGCTTAATTCAGTGCAACTACAAGTAAACTATTACCGTGTGATCGACCAGCTATCAAGTGGTTCATGTAAATTCCATCCCGTCACTAGCGTTAGGCGGAGTAAATTCCATCCCGTATTAAATGTACAATGAAACAATACAAAAAATATAGATACAATTCCTTCATTTTAAAGAATTATTTTATTATATTTTTGTAATGTGTATTATTTATAATAGCCTATGTATTATGTGATTACTAAAATAGTATTTACTGCTATTGTTTTCTTAATTGTGATCAGCTTCACTAGTTTGATGTGGTAGATTAGTAGAAGATAAATATTATTCCCTTTCTTTGTAGTAAAATAAAAATGTCTACCTTGTGGAACCTTATTTACGCTTATGTTTGCTCAATAATTATTCAGTAATTCAAGACAAAGATGCGTTTCTTCACTATGCTATTTTTTTTAAGGTTTGACCTCTACACTTAAGTTGAAAATGTGGTCATGTGGAAATAAATATGTGAAATGTAACGACAATGTTTTCATTATTGTAACTTATTCAATTTATTTCATTCATGTTTTTGAGGGACGCAATTTACGTAGCACTCTCATAATGACGGAACAGAATTTACATGAGCTTATGATGGTCAGGACGGAATTTACCATAAACGATATCAAGGCGGTTACTAACAAAACAAGTAATTAACATGGAAACTTGGAAAGCGCATGTCATAGTTATCACTTATCACTCAGCGATTTTCAAGTACAGGCGCGTGCGCAGAAGAAATAAAAGTTTTATTAACATTACACACTTGTACAGCGATCGATATCCTTGGCTTTCAAACATAAGTAAAAATGAAATATTTGCTATTTTTAAGAAAAGTTTTGATGGAAGTGGTTTTGATTAAATTTATTTTAGAGGCATTGCCATAATTAAAAATAATACTACAGATGGTTTCAAAATATATAACAAACGCATAGTGTATACATACACAAACATTTTTATGGAATGAATGTTATTTTTGTAACATTAATATTCTGAGCGTTATAATAAAAAGCAATGGCCACGTGAATGTGCGTCGAATATTTCCTATGTCTACTTTGCTGGTTATTTTGTGATAGCAGCCATCATTGTTTGAATTCAAATGAATTAAGCATGAACACATCACTCATGTGTATGGGGCAGCGTCATTACTCATTACGCTATCAGATCATGGTTTGAAACCCGGATCATGGTGAAGCATTAAATAATGTACACTAGGAGCGGTCCCAGATGATAATAGCTCTTGGGTTAGTTTTTTTTTCGGATGAAATACCCAATTATACCTTTCCAGGCTATTTGGATATTTGCATTAACGGATTAGGAATTAGGAGGTAGAACTTAAAGGAAATATTCCCAAATTTGTGTAGAGTGAGAAACAATTTAGGAAAAAATCCACAATTCACTCGGCTGGGATTCGAAAAAGAGTATCGAAAAAAAGGGGGGGTTCAGGGGATGGGTCTATAAAAACAAAATAAAGCTTATATTGGTAAAATAATATTTTATAAAGGGACCCCCCACCCCTCACCCCAAAATAATAAGCAATTTACGACCTTGGATTCGAGCCCCGACCTTTCAGTCATCGGCAAACTAGGCCATACGAAGAAGACGCCTTAACCCACCATTACACCAATTTGGGATTTAGTGTGGTTAACGCCTGAAAACATTTTAAACGTGTCATTCGAAATTGGTTGACTGAGCTTTCTAAAAAACTGACCTTTATTTGAGTTTAGTAGTTGCCTTCATAGTTAGTTTCTAGGTCGTGTGTTTGTCATATTTTGTTTGAAGAGCAACCTAAACACCCAACAAAGTAGACTTACCTCAGCAGCATGTTTCGTGCCTTTATAAACACATATTATATCAATCAGCGACTTACAAACTTAACCTGGAACAGCAAGACATTTACAAACAAGATGGCAGGACGAACCCTTCAACAAATATTAAATATTGTTGTCAGACCCATCTGGAATTTAGCCGGGGCTCTCCTAGACTTGCGGTTGACACTCTATAACCACTCAGCCATAGAGACGGACGCAATGAGGGCCGCCCCTCCTCTCGTGTCCTAATGACGTCAGTCCCATATCCTTAAAAGCCCGATGTGAGAAGATAAACACAGCCCCATTCCAAGCTTGTTCTGGGTCATGTAGCCTATAAAGTGACAACTTGTTCCTCTCTGTGTCGGGTACGTTACAGTACATGTGAGCTGGGGAAAATAAGGGGTACCACTTTACTTCTAGCGGCGTCGCCATTTCACTGTTTTTAGTGTCGCGTTTCACAGACTGTGACAACTTTGATAGCTGTCAAGATAAAATAACATCAACGTTAGGGCAACTCTAGATATTTATTTTACATGCGCTAAAATGTTCTTTCCATGGAAATCTAACTCTCAATATCTATTATTATGTTCACTGTTTTACCGGGAGGCAGAAGGCCTAAAGTCACTTGGCCTTAGGAGTAACAGTAAAACCAAAAGTCAGTTGTCCGAAAAATTAATTTAATCAAATCACCTCTTGGCCTAATGAAAGGTATACCTTTCCAGGCTATCCTTTACAACAAAGGGGCTAGGGGCTGAGAAACGTAGAGTTTAGAAGAAATGTAGCCTCATTTGCGTGGGAGGAGGGAGAGTGGGGAAATCATTGAGACGAAACCACCCTCTGAAACCTAGCCGAGATTTGATCCCCAACTTCCCCGGAACCTGAAAACATGTATAGATGGACTTGACGTTTAGTCCAAGCTCCCCGCCGATGCGGCTGGATTGTACTATACGTACCAATCAAATATAGATTGTGCCAACCCGCATTTCCAATAGGGATGAACACTGACGACGAAGAGGATATATTCTTAGAGGCTTCGATTATATTATTGAGGCACTCGTATTAATAAATCTGGTCTACAGCAGACCCAACGTGATACATTCAACCCTCAAACGCGCTAGTCGATACGTGACTGTGATAGAAGTGGAATAGGTGTTATTGCTTCGATTGGAACTAGCTTGGTAATGTTCTTGGGATAAATTAAGCTGAAGTGGAAACTCTAAGACTGTTGATATCTCGAGTGCATCCGGTTTTCCTTAAAAATCTCGCACCAGAAGCGCTACTGAACCACCGGAGTCGTCAACTCCTCCGACACAGTATCTTCGCCAGTGTGCTCCTATAGTAGTTATCACCCAACCCTGACTAGTCAGGTCGATTGTTTGGAAAACAAACCAGAAACTAACCCGTAAAAAGGCTAGTAGTCCGTATTTGGTCTGAAAGTGTTCCGAGTCGACCTTGTTGACTGAGGGGAGGGGAAGGGCATCATTTGTCGCGTCCTTCAAGCACAGCGGGAATACGTCAGAATGAGGCTTCGTTCGAGCGGCTCCTACAGTCGGGTCGCCATTACAAGAGCTTTCTATAGCATAGATAAAATAAACGTAGTAGTCTTACAGTGTTGCGATTTATCTTAAATATATTAAAATTGACACTATCTCTCAAAACGCACAGTTGCCTAACATATAAAATAATTTGTATTAGACCTATGTTACCGTTATCAGAACTGTGTAACGAGTAGGCAATCAGCCGCGCATTCTTCCTCCTGACTTTGAGATGAATTTCCATTATGTTGCTTCTCTTCTCCTGACATGGGGTGGTAGGGTAAGTGTAAAGAGGTTAAGATTAGACAAGAGACAGACTCTTCAGTTCAAGATAACAGAACAGAGCATTTCATTTTAAGACACGAGGCCTGCCTGCTTCGATTGATACTTTCTTACGTACCGAGGCGGCCCCCTCAATATACATAATCACAGGATTTTATGTATAGTAACCAACAGTTCTGGTGAATGCGATACATATTTCATGTTGTACTCAAATTATTCCCATTAACATGCTATTATGTATAATAACCAGCACCCTCTGGTTAAAGTGACGAATCTAACGTTTGTGTAAGTTTGAACCCGAGTCCCTGTTTGAGTCATACGTGACGTATATTTGCGTAAGCTTATCAATAATTGATCAACAATTATTGAGGTCCGTCTTTTATTGAGAGCGGACGTGTGGTGTTATATGGAATCTGTTCGTTTAACCTAACCCAATCTAACCTAGCCTAGCCTAGCCTTCGGAATATTATAATTGATCACTTCAGCCAAACAAGTGTTGTTATGTAAAATAACCGGTTAAAATATTAAAGTGCATGTATTTAATCAAATTTACCACCGATATCGGCTAATTTGGAAAATAACCGGTCATTATGCATAGTTACTAGTTTATTATTTTAACGGTGTCATATAATATACTCTATCACAGAGGTGGGAAAAATTTTCTCCCCGTGGGCCACATTAACATCTGTAGGGTCTCTATATATTATATTATATTAGCTTACGATCTCATGTGACAAGAATTAATTTTATTAAATAATGAACTTTATTTTCACACACAAATATTATTATTATTATTATTATTATTAGCACCGCGTCTTACTACCCGTTCGGGTTATACGCACTTACGCTAATGTGTAATGGTAGGGTGATTGTGAGATAAAATGGAGGACCTACAGTTTAACGTGGAATCCGAACCACGGTGGAGGCCTTGCATTCCTCACATTCACAAGATGTCTTGTCAGAGGTGAAGGAAGGGTTTGGCAATCATATAAATCTTTGTCGTTACCGAGGATTGAACCCCGGTCGCCAGCATAGAAGTTTGACACCTTACCCCTAGACCGCCAGGTCACCCACACACAAATACATTTATTGGTCCTATAACATACAACTTTGGTGCACAAAGAAAGTAACAAATAAAATCTAATGTCATGACTGATGTTGCTTCTTAGCCTACCCAGATGATGTTTAATAACCACTCAAACTGTTATCGTGAGTGGGATGTATGCAAGACTGTAGCCGGAGGGGGGTTGGCGGGTCAACCCCCCCCCCCTGAAATTTTGTGAACAAAATATATATGGCTTTATTTATGGTTCAAATAATATCAAAATTAAGATACAAGTACAAATTAGGGCGCTGTGTTACCATAAAAAGCACTTCAGAGGGCTTCTAGAGGTGTTTAGTATTTATAAATTTTCCTAGCTCTGACACTCTGGCAGTTAGGGGGTAATGTTTCCATAAAAAAAACACGTAAGATAGCTTCTAGAGGTGTTTAATATTTATAAATTTTTCTAGCCTCTGGCAGTTAGGAAGTAATGTTGCCATAAAAACACTTCAGATAGCTTCTAGAAATGTTTATGATTTATAATTTTTTTCTAGCTTCAGACAATTGCGGGATGTGCCTAACAACCCCCCTTCCCCGAAATTATTGGCTGGCTACGGCCGTGAATGTATTTAACTTTCCAAAATCCTGCGGGCCGCCCAAATTGACGTCGCGGACCGTAGTTTACCCACGGCTGCTATACCATTTAGAAAAAGCGTCTGGTAAGATGTATTTTAATTTTAATAAAATATTAAAACCTGTAACTTTTAACTAAACTATAGAGCGCTAAATATGTCGAATGTACTGTAGATAATTCATTTTAAAAGCGCAACTTCGTTGTATTAGAAATAGCATGTGACACGCTGGCTCTCTCTACCCAATAGGAAGCTAGCCTTCACACTATCAGGTTGACAGAAACTTTTCTATTACACTGGTGTTGACAAGGGGGTCCAAGAGGCAAGGGTAGGTCATATATAAGCCGCTTGTGCGTATGAATCAACACAATGTCGGTAATATATTAATAAGTAGTAACATAAATCTACACAGCACACAGCACACAGCACACAGTACTCAGAACATGTAATATCACAAAATAAAACAATCCATAATTTAACAAAAAACTGTGTCATTTTATATTATATTTTCAATACCGAAGGTGTAATCATCTAAATACACCGTGTGCAACATTGAAAGTCCTACTCATTTTATAAGAACAAAAGTCACATATAAGCAGATCACACAACCGTGTACATGTGCTCAGTAAGGCATGTACGCGTCATCATCATAATACCCAAATATAATTATAAATAGTGCTCAATCACAGGGCAATATCAAATAAATCCGATATCAATATAATTTATGCCCAATCGTGGCACAAATATATCAATAATAATACCGAATCATAATAATTGGCGCCCATCGCGGGTCGATATCATAATAAAGTATTCGTAAATCCTTTCTTTAGGAAGGTAAAAGTACTAATATATTTGGTCTACAGTAAACCGAGGAACCCCAACGTTGGTGACACATTCAACCACCAAGCGCTATAGTAGATAAGTGAGAGAGAAAACTAAAATCCCTGTTATTGCTTTATTTTAACTCTCTGGTAATGTTTCTGTCATTAACGTCCAAAGCTATTAAACTGAAATGAAAACTTTCAAGACTTGAAATATCTCTAGTGCATTCAATTTTCCAAACCAGGGTTATACATTTTAAAAGTTTTAAAATTCCCCTTTACAAACTGGGAAATACGAGTTTTCCCAGTTTTCTATAACATTCTTGAAACAATAATTTATACATAAAAAACTCCAATATATTCCCAAAATAGCATGAAGTGACGATAAAACTAATAGTTTACACTACGTTATGCTTTTATACGTTGTATTTTAAAAACTATTGCAAAAAATAAATCTTAGAATTCTAATAACTTTTAAAATGTACCTGACTTCTCCCTCTGCCTGTCACATCAAATTCATCAGATTTTCCACTCCGAAAACTTTTTTTTTCCGTCTTCCATGTTTCCTATAGATCCTCTCCTAAATATTGGATGGAATTAGTCCGTGATTAGACCAGAGCGTACATTTACAACGTATGTCTACTTTACGACCCCAATGATAAACATTTTGCTCCAACACATCGACCCGCTGGAGAACAAAAGAGAAGATAAATACGTCACAGGCGGTACCAACAAAAATCTTCGCCCTTGCTAAAACAATAGTTGAAAACTACCCGGTTGTAAGACAATAGTTGAAAACTTGCGAGTGAAAGTGAGGAATTCTGCCAGCGCTGTATTAAATAAAGATAACTTGAAGGTTATGTCCAGCGAGTAACAATACATACGGGACAATGGGAGAATTAATAAGTACGTCACAGTATGGTAAATATGTTTACGCCCACTCGTAGGTCAGGCGGAAAGGGAAAGAAGGGAAGACACTAGAACCATTCACATCTAATAAAAAAATATACACACATTTTTGTTTGTTTTAGCACCGCGTCTTACTACGCGTTCGGGTTATACGCCTAACCCAAATATTTAAATGAAACCAATGCACTCAAGCAATATACATTTTTATATATATATTTATCCCAAGTTTTAAAATCCACACCTCAATTTAATTTCTCTTAATAAACTTGACACCAGAAATATTATCAAATTAATTACAATAAAGCATTAACGGCTATTCCAATTTTGTGTTCACTATCACGTATAGACTACAGCGCTTGATAGTAGAATGTGTAACTAACGTTGGGTCTCCTGTAGACCAGATTAGTTAACTATCGTACAGTAGTTTAGAATCATAGCTTTGACTAATAAATACCCCTTTCATCTGGATTTCAATCATTTGACATTTTTATCGGGAAAATTAACGGAAAATGTTTATCTCTCAAGTAGTGATGGGTGTATTAATGGCAATATAACTATTGATATTTTAGAATGTTTGAGAATCAGAAACTGCCTCAAATTGAACATCTACATTATTCTGGGTTGTTCGAGAGCAGGAAGTTAATTTTTAAAAGACTTTAACATTGTAGTTTTGACTCAAATTTACGTCACAAACTCAAGTTAGTTACAGTAGCTGAGGCCTCCTAGCTTCAGGGTGTGAACTTAAAAACAAGAAAACTAGTAATTTCCTAGTTAGAATCTGGTAACTATCATATCTTAATAATTTAGAAGAAGACGTGCTTTAAGCGCCAAGTAATAAAATATATATAATTAAGAGGAGAATATTGTCAATGCTTTCAAATATTCTTTATGGTCAAATCAGGGACATTATAATTTCCAATCATATAAATAAGCCCATGCGAAACTTGGACATTTAAAAAAATATAAATCTCTAAGATTACGAATCTTAACATTAGAATGAGATTAGAAATTGTAAATCCCAAACAGGTCCTAAATACGGATTTGATCGAATTTAATCCCAAATTAAAATCTATAAGGAAAACCCTAGAACAAATTGATCTTTCTAAAAAAAGTTAATACTAACCCATTATTTGACTTTACTATATAAACTTGCGAATTTCATGATATCAATAATATATTTATCATTTAAAACCGGTTTTAATGGTCTTAGATCATGCTGGACTAAATTCCAAAAAATGTATACAATATAATTTAGTCTAATATTTTATTATTTGATAGCTTATGAGGAAATACTCAACTCAAAACATTTTCATTTTAAAATATCAGAATAGGATTTAATTCAAAATTGAAAATCTTGGATTCATGAGTCTTACAGTTCAACACATTGTAAATCTTTAGCCCAATCTAATGATTTAATATTTTCTTCTTGTTTCCCACGTCCTACTACTAGGGTTGCCATCTATTTCTGATATATTTTCGGAACACCCAATTTGAAGTTTTAGTAGGATTATGATAAACTTAAGTACAGGACGACACACAGCTTTTAAACTCAGGATATCGCCGTTATTTATTAAGATAGAGCAACAAATTAAAAATATTCTTCTAGGTCACCTTATGCATGGCATGTGTAGTATTTTTTAAAAATCTTTGGTGTTGTCGAATAAAGGGCCGCGTTCATTTTTTCTTTGTATGTCCTCATAAATTTCAATTCATACTCAACGTGTATATTTATAAGTAAAACTAACTCAGATTACATGTGTTTTGAATAAAATGAATTTAATTAAAAACAATAAAGTTTGTAAAGATATTAGCTTTAGTATAAGTATGTCGAGTTTATTTAAACTATCTATATTAAATTATGGTAAGCTGTGCAGTATATATTAGCAAAGAGGAGCGCAGTAAAAAATATCTCGATTTCCGAGATATCTTGTGTCCCGGGTGGCTTTCAGCCGGAAAACAGGACAATGTGTTAGATTCCAAGATGGTTGGGGAAACCCGTACGGGCTGTCAGCATATTTACACAGAGTAGCGAGGAGAAAGGTATATTTTAGAGGAAGTGTACCCGCACTTGTCATTAGGCGTGTGGAACTTGTCCAGGAAAAATATATAGCACTCAGAACCCACGGTCTAAGGTTCGTAACCCGAGCGCCCCGTCAGCCGCAAACCAGACAAGACTGACGACTTTGATCCAGGTGGCTACAGATGCGGGTTTATTATTAATTCTAATCAAGTCTTATATTACTACCCAGATGGGGTATACGCATAGAGTTAAAAACTCTTTAAAAAAACAACCCTCATTACACCCGACCGGGATTCAAACCTTGATATCCCCATCAACGGCAGTCCAGTCTATTGAGAGTGTGACCCCTTAGACCATTCGACCACCGAAGCGGGTATAGTTAAATTCAATGTAATAGCATCAATCATAATTAATTAATTTTTTAATTAAAATAAAATATATTTTCTAACTTAGTTGAAAAAAAACACATGTAGGCCTACAGGAGAATCGAAATAGAAAGATGAGAATTTCCCAAATAAAGTGGATGTATCAATATAAGCTTTGGTAAAAGTATTGAAATATTAACATTTGTTTAGTACAACAGACAAACGTTAGTGACAAATTCAAATCACCAAACGCTGTAGTCGATATGTGAGCACGGTAAGATAATTTGTGATCGCTGTTTAGTCTATTTGTAACTCATTTGATGTTTTTTGGTGTCAACGTCCAAAATAAAAATAAATGAAAACTTTTAAGTTTGGGATAATTCGATTTAATTTGTTCCATTTAAATCGTTTACAAATTTTCCCGATGAAATCAAAAGAACATTTTCCACCATCTCACGTCTCTACCAAGGTCTCTCATCAGCCTCGCTCTGATCTCCGGGTGAACGGGTGAAAGTGATGTTAGGCATCCTCCAAGCGTGCATCATTCCCTATTTAAAAATAAAATGGAGAATCACGGTACAGAGGACACAGCTTGCTTGCTCGCGTGTCCACACGAAGTCCCCTGCCCCGAAATGAAACAATAACAAACCAAAGCAGATATTTCTCCGAGTAAAAAAGTGTTTGAAAAAATTTCGTGATGAGGAAGAGAGAATGGCCGTCATCATTAGGGAAGCTTTCTTTGTTGGAAAATAGGAGACATAATAAAATAGACGAACTGTTGTCTTAATTAGGACGAGAGCTCCATTCCGCTATGTTTCCTGTGAAGCATGGTCATTGGTCAAGGCTAGACGGAACAAACCATTAGTTAGCAGCCTGGTAAAGGCCGGTAAAAATAGACCAAAAAAACCATTTGGCATTTTCCAAAGAATACAATATGATGTGAAACTTCGAGAAGTAAATAATATAATTATATATGTTCCTTGGTAGAAAAAGGGGCCAGTGTCCAAAATCTTCGAATTTCAGTTATGTTCACAAGGATCACCTCAAAATCATGAATCCTATCATATAAATAATGGCCAATGTCCTTCCCGTATTATATTCCAAGTTAAGTCATTTCTCAAGAGGCCAATGTGATATGTACATTAAAACAAAAAGAGCCAATGTGAGGACATTGGCCCAATAACAACATTCTTTAACTTCAATGTCCCTTTTTTGTGTGATATTGGCTGTTCTTTAGCACTAAGCCATGCGCATTCGTCGCAGCCCAATGTCAAGTGATGGTTACTATATTCCGTTCACGATAGGTTTTTACCTGGATGACAGTTCGAAAATCATATGTTTTGGTTTTGGATTGCCAACCAGTAGCGGATTTAGGCTTAGGCCCGTGAGGCCCGGGCCTAGGGTGGCAAATTTTGAGGGGCGCCAACATTTTTATGATGACTAAAATTAAAAATCGATTGGGTTTTCTGTAAACTGTAAGACCAAATTTTAAAGTTTATTTTATGTTTAATTTATACCTGAATTAGATTTCTTATTATTATTGTTATTATTTTCATTATTTTATACACACACACACACATATATGTATATATATATATACTGTTACAAAAAAAAAAGGGCGCCATATCGTCTCGGGCCTAGGGCGTCCTCAAACCTAAATCCGCTACTGTTGCCAACACTTGTAAAAGATCACAGTTTTGTTATAAAAGTAAAGATCTTTAATTACCTGTTATATATTACATTTGAAATAACGTAAACTTAAGTTTTCTCATACTATTTCATTTTTTTAAATAATTTCTTTTTATCCAACTCAAAACAATATTTTAAACATAATTAAAAGTACTTATTTTTAGTTTTGGAACGTTATTGATTATGTTTAATATAGTGCACATATCAATACATGCATCGTATTTACTCGGATAAGAGAAAATTGTTGTCATTTTTTTACATACAATAAATGATTTTATGATTATTTTATCATATCTTGAAATATTTAACTGAACAAAATATTTTCATCAACGTGTCTGCATCATTGTAAAAAACTTGTTTACCGTTATGTTAAATTATATGGCTTAGATTCGTCAGTCGCCATTTTGAAGCTATGTACGTTAGAAGTTTTTGTGAAAGTGGTGTGAATATTTTTTTAAGTGGACTAAACTATAAATAAATTTTGTGTCCGACCTCAAATAAATATATAAATATTATTGGCCTAAATTACTGTGGTTAACTATCACATTAATATATTACCATCTGTTTTCATTACAGTCATCCAAAGTGATTGAAGTCAGCTGTTGGCGTAGTGATATATTAGGGATTACTTCTAGTAACATTTCGAACTGTTATCCAGGTAAACTTAGCTCGTGAATGACTTATAGACAACCACACTATCAATCAGTAGTCAGCTAAAGAATATTCCGAAAATAAAAAGTATGAGGTATTAGCTTCAATCTATGTTTTAACAAATATACACTTCATTGAAAGGGGGTCATTTCACTTGACTTTAATTTTTCAAGGGGGCCAATGAGAAGGGAAAAAAAGCCTTGAGAACATGTAAAAACGGAAATATACTTTTACAATAGTTAACATGCTATTTCAAGAATAATGAAAGAATTAAACCTCGTGAAAAAAATATATTTGTATGCTCTTTTTATGTATGATTCAAAAACCTTTTAGAGGCTTAATTTGTCTTTTCCCAGAAACATGTAAATGTGACACTGGCCCTTATTCTATCAAGGTATATGTACACAATGATTTTCGTAGGAATGACTGTAGGATTCCTTTAGGAAAAAATATTTTTCAGAAAAAGTCTGTCATGTTATCCAATTAATAAATATGAAGGGCTGGGTGTGTAATACTGGACGTGCTGTATTAAGTTCATTTAGTTTTGAGTGGTGTGTTGATAAAATCAGTACCCTCATCGGTGGTCGAATGCTATAGTGCGGCAGTTCTCAAACCTTTTAGTCTCCAAGCTCATTACACTTATAGAAAATATTGCGTAACCCCAAAAAGACTTTGTTTACGTGAATTATACTTATCAATGTTTATCACATTATAATATAAAACTTTGGAAAAAAAAAGTACACGTAATATAAACCACCACTTCCTAGTAGGTACCAATTTGGATGCTCGTAAAATATATGTCTAGTAATTAATTTAATGCTATCATATCATGATAATTAATTACGACAATTACATGTAAAACATAACATAATTTTATTTTTTCTCAAAACATTGTTTTTAGTGAGGGGAGTAATAAATATAATAAATAGAAATAAAGAAGGACAAGCTGATTTATGATATCGTCCTCTACAGCCGGACGGTTGTATAAGTATCATAGGCGCTAATCATTGTCAAGGGATCATATACATTTGATATAACATGGTTAAATTTTAAACATAAGAGTTAAGATTTGTAGAAACTGTTAAAAGGTTTAAAATGACGTGGATAGAAAGGTTTTTTTTCTTTCTGTATTGCTTGTTATTGGATCGGGGGTGGGGGGTTGTTATCGTGATAAAATTCTCCCCCGTCATGTCTTGTGGATGGTACGTGCGGGTTGATTGATTTTAAAATACAACATATCTTCCTCATACGTCGCTAATTAGTGTTAATATGCGGATAGTCCGAAAGGACAGTAAGACGCGATGCAAACAAATATTCTATTACCTAGAGTGTGTTCCGAAAGTACGTTAAACAATTAAATTCAAACCTCTATTTCAGCCAAATGTGATAGTTTGATCGGGGAGGGTGGGAGTGG
>CABFOW010000717.1:57081-79623 GCA_902141385.1 Timema californicum | reverse complement strand
CCCCCCCCCCCCATGTAGTCTACCAAACAGGTTCTAAAACTTAGGTTTATTCGTGACCTCTTTTAATAAGATCAAATTATTAGTGAACTCAGGCAATACATGTTTAGGAAACTGCTTTCTCAGTACACCTGATTGGGATTCGAGCTCCAAGCTCCCCGTCATCGGCAGTATAATTTATTGCGAAAATGACGCCTTAGATCATGCGACCAAAGAAGCAGGTAGTTCTATGATAAATATTTAATCTACTCACGTGGTTCAATATTTTCTGCGATTACCTGAGGGGTCGTGACCCACAGTTCAAGATCCTGTATTCTAGCAGTATAAGTTCAGGGACTCAGACCAACTAACCGAAGTGAACACGACAGAGTAGACAAAATGTTAAGCAAATGCACCATCAATATTCGTCTAGACCTAAAAACATGATAAGAAACATTGCACGTGGTCTGGGGTTCTAACGCCCCCCGCTAGGTCATTGTGAATCTAGTTCCTTAGACCACTTAGCCATCGCTGGCAGTTTAATTACCACTCGCTGTACACTTTCCCTTATTCCCCAGTTGGCTGCTTGGGTGTAGCGAAGTGTGACAGAGGCACGGGGTGCGGTAAGACCCAGTTCAACGCCAAGTTGGGATTCGATGGGCGTCACACGCAGCTCCCGCCCACCAGTGTTGCCAAATTGAAAGCGGGAGGAATCTCAGATACTCGATAGTTTCAAATAAAACTGATATTAAATTATGTTATATAAAACACAGTAGTCTCCACTGTTCGAGGTATGTATGTACCCGGTAATGGGCCATAACTATAGTATAATTTTGGTAGGAAGAACAGTAAAAGTTAGTTACTAAAACCATTTAAAAAAAATTCATACATAAAATCATGTTATCTACAGCTGTCACGTTTGATACATAACACCAGTACCTATATAATAACACAAATCATAGAGTAAAATGTTATCAATGTTAGCCGTTAATAAATATGTTTGAATTCTCTCTACTGTCTTTCCAACCAAAACCAGGGTATACATATTATGTGGGAGGGTAGCAACTTTGGTGTAACGAGTCAGGTTTGAACCCTCGACCTTGTTTCCGGCTCACTTATTCTAGACACACTAACCTTCAACCCCGGGTCGCTGCACACTTCGATCCTCTTCCTGCAATGCGCCATTATTTCTTCTGGTCGTTAAAAGATCAAATAAGTGTGGAAATTGGGTTTCAGTTCGTAAAGAGGTCAGCTAATGGGATCGACCTGGAGCGATTTGGTCACGGGACGCCACCACGTCCCTGGTTTTGTTTCCGGCACACACTGTTACGATAATGTTGTGTTTGGCGTCTCCGTGAGAAGATTTGGGACCAAAAGTAATTGTGTGTGTTTCTACTGGTTCATGGGAGTTTGTGTGTGCTACCGTTACATCGGCAGATTGTCTTGCATTTATATTGCGGAAAAACTAGAATTATTATTATGATTATCATCGCGTCTTACTACCCGTTCATGTTATACGCACTTACGCTAATGTGTAACGGTAGGGTGATTGTGAGATGAAATGGAGGACCCACAGTTTAACATGGGATCCAAACCACGGCGGAGGCCTGGCATTCCACACATTCACAAGTTGTGATTAATACACGTCTTGTCAGAGGTGGAGGAAGGGTTTGGTAATCAGATAAATCTGTGCCGGGACCGAGGTTTGAGCCCCGGCCCCAGCACAGAAGTCTGACACCTTACCCTAGACCACCAGGTCACCCATGAAAGACTATAAGACTACTACGCTTCTGAAAACCATTTCCCTAACTATTTTAAGCATTTAAAAAGCTACATTTCCCCCTCGTGTGAGACTGGCCTGCTGATGACAAGGAGATCGGGGTAGGAATTCCTGTCAGGTCTACTGAGAGAGGGTTGTTTCTAAATGGTTTGCCCCTTTTCTTCCATGCAAATACGGGTAGATTACCTGTTAAATACTTCCTCCCTCGTACCTACCCCATTAGAGTAGTTATACTTGCGTATGACCGTTGCCGGAACCCTGGTTGGGAATCACTGGGCTAGAAAGAGCCTCTCACATTTTCATTGGCTGGTCCTCCTACATACAAGGCTTGTCTGTGCTAAGAGTTCATGCATAATGCATACATAGTTGAAGTTAATGATTCATTGTGCGCTATTCACTATGTATCGATTATGGACGTTATCATTGAAACTGTATTTAAACTTCTTGTGGATTGACACCTTAACTCAGTCAGTAGCATGTCCACCTAGTGAGTTGAGTTAAGGGTCCTGGGTTGATTGCAAGCAAGGCCGAAAAAATTACTATTGGTGACAAATGTGGACCTTTGCCTTTCCCGGTGATAAATTAACGGCCGGGAGCTAGGTGTTGTGTCTGTTCTATATTTAAGTTAGTTTATAAGTCTTGCCGTGTGATGATTATCAGTCGGTTCACAAAAAGTACGTTAAAATAACTCCAATAAAAATACTTTTATGCACTTTTCGCTATTGGCTATGCGCTATCCGTGAATATAATAAACCGAGCCTTATTTTTCTGTGGAGAAGAAACTTTTGTTTTAGTCGTCAATCCAAGCATTGAGGCATTGCACACCAGCTGGTCGTGTTGCGAGAACAGAATTGCCAACTTAGCGATTGATTATCTCTCTAGATATCTAACAGGTTTTTTTAACTACAATTTTTTTAAATTGGAATGTTTAACACAGGAGTCATGATTGTTTTCCTGTTCCTCACGTCTTACTACAAGTCTTACTACCCGTCTGGTATATCCGTATAGTTACAATAATGGGGTAGGGAAGAAGGTAGACTTTTAAAGAAAGTGTGTTGTCGCGTTTACGTGGCAGGAGAGGGAAAGAAAATTTCCCTTCACCAAGCTGTAATTCGAATCCGACATTATGTGAGGAATGCCAGGTCTCCACCGTGGTTCGGATTCCACGTTAAACTGTAGGTACTTCATTTCATCTCACAATCACCCTACCATTACACATTAGCGTATGTGCGTATAACCCGAACGGGTAGTAAGACGCGGTGCTAATAATAATAATAATAATAATAATAATAATATGAATCCGACATTTCCGTCAACGGCAAACCAGACAAGACGAGTCAGACTCCTTTGTCTGCGTGCTCCACCGTTGTGAGTAATACAGGAGTAATTGACGACTTAATCTTAGGGGTGATAATGTGGAGGATGAACTAGAAATTGTGAGAAAATCCCATGTGGGAACCCTCCAGGCCTCCTCCAAATACATCCGCACCGGGAAGAAGGCGACCAAATGCACGACCCCGCTACCGACTCTAAACATCCGATCTCAATTTGACGCACTACGACTTGAGGGGTAATGTCTATCACAGTTGCTACAACGACCCTTGACCGTCACTCTACCGTAGAGAGCAAGCAAAGGGGAGTGAAACATACTTTTTTTTAAAACAACACAATAATTAGTAAGATGTTAATCATCGAACTTTCTAACAAAATCTTGATACTAATTTTTGATGATAAAATTTATCCTTTAAAAAATCTGATGATGTTCCTCGACAATTTTAGGGCCTTGTTCAGTGTGCCATGAGTTGAAAAAAAAAAGGTTGAAAATCGCTGCCTTAGTCAGAACTCATTTCTTCTGCGCTCAACAGCACTGGGAGATATTTTCAAGACTTATTTTATACTAACTGATATACCCGGCGTTTTTCGGGAGGTTTTTAATTAATAACGAAAAAAAAATATGGCTTCGATTTGTATTCGTTTGTGCACAGGGGATGCTAATTTTTAAAATTTCAGACATTCACGTTGTGGAAGATATCGCGCAATGCTCATGACAGATAAACACACATTCATTTTATCAATATAGCTGCTAAATAGATTACAGTAAGGTCTCGATAGTTCTTTGAATGGGGGGAGTAAGCTCACCTCAAACTAATGAACACTTGAATTACATGGAATAAAGTGATAGTACATGTTTGTGAGTTTTATTTTGAGCTAGTTCCATACAGTCTCCCTCATTACACTTTTGAGACTTGTACGAGGCCTGTTTGATTTGGGCTGCCGCAATTACTGAAATAAAAATTATCCATTCAATTCTAGATTAAAGATTTTATTAAGTTTAAATTAAATGTTCCAGTGAGTAGGTCAGTGTACTCAGAATACATCAAATGTGAGGATATTATGGCATTAAATGGCAAACCATCCTGTTTGTGGTTCATTGTTGTTTAGAAACGTATTTTTTTAAAAATCAAATAGGTACATTTTTGGTTTGTGAATATCGATTGTGTTACTGGCTTTGTAATCCAAACAAGTAGGTAACGGGTAAAGAATGATTTTACAAACTTAAATAATAAAAAAAGACTCCCAGCTATTGTCTAAACATTTATAAGCATTTTTGCTCATATCAGTAAAAAGTAGAAGAAGTGGACTAATTAGCGAGGTAATCATTGATAATGTAGCTGAAATGGCATTGTGATTAAATCTACTGGCAATAAATATATAAATAAAGTACTTAGCTCACTTAAGCTTGCATTAAAACATAGCTTCAGTAGTAGGCTATTTATGAATGTGTGCTGAAATATTTATATTCCCTGGCCACTTGGAACCTGCCAGTCCAGTCCACCCCTGCCTACATGCACTTAAAGTCAAAAGATAGTCTGTTTAGAGGCGAGTGGGGTGGAGGCCAAAGCAGTTAACACAACTTTAACTATACTTAGAACATTATTTTATTTCTCTTATTGTTGATATACTGAAAATAAAAATATAAAAAAAAAACGGAAATTATAGATGGCAATTTCTTGATAACATTTTCAAATACTTCACCTCTGACAAGACATTTTGTGAATGTGGGGAATGCCAGGCCGCCACCGTGGTTCGGATTCCACGTAAAACTGTAGGTCCTCCATTTCATCTCACAATCACCCTACCATTACACATTAGCGTAAGTGCGTATAACCCGAACGGGTAGTAAGACGCGGTGCTAATAATAATAATAATAATAATAATAATAATTAATTATTATTATTATTATTTTCAAATAATATATAAATCCCATGGAAGGGGGATATAGTCTAATTTTGAAGTATAATATCCGGTCAACGAGAGATCCTACGATAGTGACCCATTCAACCACTAAGCGCTGTAGTCGATTCCGTGTACGAGAGAAAAGAACTGGAATCACTGTTATTGCTTTATTGGAACTCATTTTATAATGTTTCTGGCGTTAACGTACCTAGGAGAAATTATACTAGAGTGGAAACTTTAAAACTTGAGATATCTCGAATGTGTTCATTCGATGTATACGTGAAAATACGTAAAAATGATCAAGAAAAT
Organism: Timema californicum; assembly: GCA_902141385.1. Classification (NCBI taxonomy): domain Eukaryota; kingdom Metazoa; phylum Arthropoda; class Insecta; order Phasmatodea; family Timematidae; genus Timema; species Timema californicum. The sequence continues at coordinate 74,321 of CABFOW010000717.1, read as the reverse complement.
ATGCTAGCATGCAATCTCTGTGCTAGTAAGTGTTTACATATTGCTCCGTTTTCACGAGTACCTCCTACCAAAAAGATACATACTGGGAGTCAGTCTATTTCAGTATAACAAGATGGGAGTGTCGGTAACGTAATTATTATAATGCCCCAAATAATTTCAAACGAATTGCGGGAAGATATAGGGGGAAAAAGGGGGAGAAAGGGGGGGGGGAAATTGTTCGGGGAACTATATTCTAACTGTTATTGGGGGAAATACTTTCTCAGAGGCCTATTTCCACCCGATACAATTTAATAAACTGACAAGTAGTTTATTAAGACACGTCGATTAATTTTTTTTTAAATTAACAAAAACATCAAATACAGCAAAAATACAAGTTAATAATAAATGCCATGGATGTGGAGTGGCTTGCTCGGACACACAACCCTGGCGGATCGTGGTTTCACGCATGCTTCGTACCGAGCATAATATATTATCATCTGCTCCGAGCATGTTCTGACTTAGCATGGTTTCACGCACCAGACATTAAATAGGTGATTTTTTTTTCTGTTTTGAAATGAATATATTTCCCCTCACATCTCTAAAAGTGTGTAGCAGTGGCAGAAGAAATACATCCACATTTGCATGGAGGTAGAGTGGGAAGCCATTCAAACCCTGTCCTCTCCATCATAGGAAAACCAGATTAAATGAGCCTGACATTTAGTCCCCATGCCCATCGGTAGTGAATAGGTAATATAGTATCCATTAGACCCATATTGGTAAACACGTGGACAAAGTAGTCATTCTAGTCTGGTTTAATGGGGAGGTTGGGGTTCAAATTCCAGCTAAAGGACAGTTTTTTAAATCCTAAATTAGGTATCACTTTACAGCCATGCAAACGCGGGTGTATTCCTTCGGCGAGAGAATGTGTGAGATTGCTCGCGAAGCTTGTGAAATCTAAAGAAACACGCGATTTTAACTGTCGCGTGATTCGGTTTCCTCAGCTTAGCGAGTGTCTTATTAACAAACCCCTCCCACATTGTGTGCGGTTAGCTTACATGTGTGTTCATAAACACACGTGTGTGGGAGTGGCCGGCAAGGACTGCAACTTTGTGAGACACACATCACACAATATGTCGTCACACTCTCTGCAGTTTGTTGAGGTCAAGAATTGGACGCGGCTAGATTGTTTCCTTACTCAACCTTGGGCAAGCACTTTTAGAACAATAACTGGGAGTTAAACGTGCGCCTTCTAGACACAAAGATTGTATCGGCAACACGCTCTCAACCTAAGGCAGCAGCACTAAATACGTAACAGCCTCGCTCCAGGGTAACAGGACGAAAAGAACTAAACGGTCGAAGGAAACATTTGATCCTCTAGAAATATATCTAGCCCCTTTAACCATTCAGCCTCCGCTAAACAGGCAAGCATTTGTGTGGTTGGAAATATATATAAAGAATCCACAAAACCAGTGTTGCCAATATTTTTTAATACAAAGTTCCCTGTCTTTTCAGAAGTAATTTCCATTTTTATAGATAATTTAGCGAGTAGTATAAAGGAACTAATGTCATTTTTCACAAAATTGTCTCGTGTAAAGTTACTGTCTTTAGCACAGGAGTAGTTGGACCTCGATAGGTGAATGTTTGCAGTTGTTAGGCTTCAATCACACGTTTGCAGAAAATTAATAGCAGAATCTTCTTGAATGTCGTAACAATTCACACGATTACAGAGATGTAGGTTAACCCATGATTCTTTGCAACACAAACTAGAAACAGCCGATTGCAGACGTCTTTTACTATCTAGTGGATACATATATTTATGAATAATATCACAATAAATTGTTGTGTCGCGAAACAAATAGCAATAGAACAAGTAAAGCCTCCGCTTCGGTGATCGCATGATCTAAGGCGCTACTATCGCATTAAATTAGACAGCCGATGATTGGAAGATCGTGGTTCAACCAGTTTCCTACTCTCTCCAAGGAAATGCGAGTACACTTTCTCTAAATTCAACCTTCCTAATCCATTAGGGTAATTAGTAATACTTAGCGACACATCTTACTACCCGTTCGTGTTATAGGCTTAAGTACTAATTAATCTAATGGGTTAGGAATTGGGAAGGTTGAATATAGAGGAAGTGAACCCGAATTTGCGTGAAGGGAGAGTGAAAAACCATTTAGGGAAAACCACCCTTAGTTCACCCTAGTGAGATTCGAACCTCGCTCTCCAGGTCCTTGGCAGTCTAGCTCAACACGAAACTCGCGCGTTAGCTAACTACGCCACCGGGGCTGGTCGTAATTAGTACATAAGCATATAACCCGAATAGGTAGTAAAACGCGGGGCTAAAAAAAGAAAACTTGTAAGAGACACGTTCTTTATTTAACTAGTTATTTTATAAAAAAAAATCACATCAGTAGATGCAGTAACTAAATCTAGTAACTCGCTTTGTAGGCGCATGCAAACTATTTGCGTCGGTTGGTTTTGAAATTAAATTGGATCTCCCAAACTGATGATGTCGCGCAGGAGAGGGTAAGCTGAAGTTATTTCAAGTCGTGCTGGACAGACAATGGAGATGAGGCTAAAATCTTGTGATTGGTTTAGAACTCATCATCACGTGAATACGTCTCTGCTACGATCTTGTTTTTCGGTGAACGCGTGAATCCACAAGTACGCAGCTTTATAGTTCTGGGCGAATAAATGGTGGGTGAAACGTGTTTGAATCAACGTGATTCTTTCAGTTCACCTTATCTTCCAAGGAAAGCGGAGGCTATTTAAATCGTGGAGTTCCAAATTAACAAATCTTCTTACCTTAAGTTTTTAGTTATTGAGGCGGGGGGCAGGGAGGTGAAATTCTCAGTTTCCCAGGTGCGTGGAGATCCTGTATACGCATTTAAAGAGCTTAATTTAAAATCATGACCTCTCTTCAAGGTGTTACCTACCATTTAACATCTATATTCTACAGGGCATCCATGGTTGGAAGGGTAGTATCTGACAGTTAGCAAAAAGTATTTATTGCAAACCTTAACTGAAACTGACTAATATCAACCTATTAGGAAATTATTATTATTTGCCTAATAGTGCTATACTATCATGAAAAAGTGTTATCAAACGAGCTTAATAATACTTCCCTAAGGATTATAGCTATAATTGACGTTTGTGTAACTTAATGAAAGAACAATATATATTACTAAAACTTATGTTTTTTAATTGAGGTTGTGTCAACGAGATATATTATAGCAGCGGCGTAGCGTGGGTTGCCAGCGCCCAGGGCAAGGCAAGTAAGTATTGCACCACCTAATCCGTGGACTTTTAGTACTCACTGAGTCCCTTCCAATTAAAAATTAAGCCCCTTGGCTACTAAGCACATGTAATGTACTTTAAGAAAATAAGGACTTATTAAAGTATATTTAATTTAAACCAAGTATAGTTAAATTAATTTAAAATCTTCTGGTTTTAATTTGTGCACATTTTTCAATAATAGTAATGAAATCTACATTGAAATCTTCCTAAAGTTGACAGTATTGCTAGGCCACTCAGTCTTTCTTGACTCAATGTAGATCTCTGACACGTTTTGATTAATTTAAGTTTTGAGAAACTTCTTTCACAACTGGCAGTTGAAACAGTGATAGTTAAAAAGTTTTTTTTAATAAAACAAAGTTAATAAAAACACTCTTGCAGCTTCCACTTGTACACACACCGAGGTAAATCTAAAGCTGTCCAGTTAGCAATATGTCCATCAGTATTGACTTCTTTATACAAGACAACATGGCACCGAAGGTGATTTATTTCAGCTATCATAGCTGCAACATTCAACTCTGTGAACTTAGCACATGTGCAGGGGCGGATCCAGATCATTTTCATAGGGAGGTCGTAATTATAAATAACATAGTTACTTACAATGTTACATTTATGTTTAGAGCCCTTTAATAGTTTCTCATTCATATTTGATCTTATGTATGTTTTAAACCGTGATCATCCTTTCCAATTTTTTAAAATCATATAGTTTCTATAAACTATTTGGATTGACCCTCCTTCAACAATTTTTTGAAAAATGGTTCACTCTAGAAGCTATATGAAAATCTTTGAAGTGGTCTTCCACCGACAACATCTTGAAGATATAATTATTTCAGAAACTAGGCTAATTGGGGTGGTCCTCGCCTGAAAATTCTTCAAAATGACATGCATGATGACCTCGGAAGCTATTTAGAGCTTTCCTCCTCTGACTTTTTCTGCCAGTTAAATGTCGCTAGTCTATTAGTCTTTTCCAGCAATTTTTTTTACAATAGAAAGCATCTAGAAGTCATTTGGTGTTTGGTTTAAGGCCCCATCTTTCAGTTTCTTATTCAATTATATCAGAGGATTTGAAATATGTTGGGGGAGGGTTTATTCCAGGGGATCAGAGTCCCTCATAACTCTACCGCTTTTCGGTCCACACATATTCTATATTCGGTATTCGTGGATGAGATGCTCTCAGCCATGATCATGACTTTGCTCACCAGCTATCTTCTTACATCTTCCAATTCTTTTACCTGTAGGAATGTCGTGCGTTTTTCACATCTGCAGTGGTTTCTCAGTTGCCTTTGATACTAGACAGTATCGTTTTGCCTGGCAAAATAAAGTTAATACTTTCAACTTAAGCACACATGGACCAAGCGCAGTCCACGTCGACGGCGAAAAACCGTCCTGTGTGAAAGGCCTCTGGAGACTGGAAATAACCGAGACGAGTGAGTGACATTGATCCCTTCTATCTTTTACAATATTATTCTCCTCTAATATTTTACTTCCGATAATCATTCGGAGCTTGAGAAAATATTCTAGTGCATCACTTTACTGCAAGGGTTTTTACTGGTCTTACTGGCTTTAAATTAAATATAATAGTAAAACGTTTACAAACAACGCAGCAGTGCTATAATTATAATATTTTAAGTTATTATCTTATGTTTTATGAGTTATAACATAACTTTTCTAAAGCTAATATTAGTTTTTGCATGTTTATTGAACATGGCTAAGTTAAAATTTAAAAAGCAACGCGAATCAAAACCAATGAAACGAAACCAACGGGAGAAATCGTGCCAAAATTGGTATCAATTTAAAATGATGAAATATTTGAGAAGGTGTCATGTAGAGGGTTGAAAATTCTGAGAAATCTGTCTCCAGCCGAGAAAATAGGGGAAAAAGAGGGGTGGAAATAACTAGATAACGGTAACTGCCAACAATGATGGTTTTCCATAAGTTCCTTGTTATTTTGACAATTTTTCCTTGAGAGCTGCTCGCGTACCCCCTGAAAGGTATTCGCACACCCCTAGCGGTACGTATACCCCAGTTTGAGAACCACTGCCCTAGAGGACCTAGCGAAACAGAATTTTCGATGTTGTTGTCTGATTTTTTTTAAAGCCTTCCATAAAGTAAAATAATGAAGTGAAGGGTTTGCGATTTTCAGCTTATACTAAAAAGATAAGATGCATTCTAATTAGTCAAGTTTAGTTATTATTATTATTATTATTATTACGGTTGTTATAATTGGTTAGGAACTAAACCGATTCAACTACAACACATACGAGTTTTAGTTTGAATCCAAGTTTCCACAAATAATTACAAATTAAATTTCAAGCAGGTTACTGGTGACTTGCAGACTTCTGTGCTGGCGGCCGGGGTTCAATCCCCGGTCCCGGCATAAATTTAACTGATCACCAAACCCTTCCTTCACCTCTGACAAGACATCTTGTGAATGTGAGGAATGCCAGGTCTCCACCGTGGTTCGGATTCCACGTTAAACTGTAGGTCCTTTATTTCATCTCACAATCACCCTACCATTACACATTAGCGTAAGTGCGTATAACCCGAACGGGTAGTAAGACGTGGTGCTAATAATAATAATAATAATAATAATAATAATAATAATAATAATAATAATAATAATACTGGTGACTTGAAACACTCTGATCTGATAACCTATGGACAAATGTATCAGTGGTTCATGATTAGTTAATGTTGAATGTTACAGGGACTAAGATACTAGTGGTTCATGGTTAGTTAATGTTGAATGTTACAGGGACTAAGATACTAGTGGTTCATGGTTAGTTAATGTTGGATATTACAAGAACTAAGATATTAGTGGTTCAAAACTTGTTAATGTTGGATGTTACAGGGACTCAGATATTAGTGGTTCATGATTAGTTGATGTTGGATGTTCCAGGACTAAGATACTAAGATTAGTCATATATAGGATCCTCACTTCGGTACATTCAACAAGGTTACAATTTTCGTAATCTGTAAACCAGATAAGAACGACTGATGCCTTTTTCCATGGGACCACCGGTGTGGGTGTTAGTTATTGTAATAAAAACGAAAAGTTGGCCTAGTAGATAATCCACCTTTAAGTATTTGACACTTAAATTATTCTAACTTGAGTGCTTTGTATTCAAATATATTTTTGTATCAAGCACATAGTTTATAAATAGTGTGTTCAATATAATAAATACTTTGCATTTTTTTTTCAACACCCTTCATACAAAGAAACATCGAAACTGTTATTTACGTAAGCTCGCATTTAAAATAAATTGTTTGCTTTGTAAATGTTCTTAACGCCAAAAGTAACAACAAATCAACAATTGGTCTGGGAGATCATATGGTTTGGCGAGTGGATTTATAGTAACCTTTCCTAGCTGTCAGATTTCTTTCTAAGAGAAAGTAAAATAAATTTGCGTCAATTTCAGTTCTTTTCCTTGGAAACTAGTTTAAGTTTGCGTTCCTTTCTCAGCAAGTAAAGTTAATTTATAAATGCCTTACTAATGTTTTGTAAAACTTTTTTTTTACAAAAATGATCATAAACAGTTATTTTAACCATTTATATTTTATACTTAACAAAGCGAACTCTTAAGATTTTTTACTTTTCAACCAAATTCCCCGAGTATTCCTTTTCCAACCGAGTTATCGGACTTGGCCATGCTTTCTTGGCGCGTGGTCGGTCACCTTACCATCTACTTCTAAGAACCTTAGCCCACCGGGACGCCCCCAAGATGGGATACATAGTGGGTAGGAGAGACTACCAGCTCCACTCCGTAATCGGCGGACAATCTGCGGATATAGCCCAACACCAGAGACTGATATGGAGAGGAGCACGTGAAAAGATGGAGAGAAATAAAGGACAGTAGTTGTGTCTGGTCCACCCACACAACAATTGTAAGCTGGTGGTATCCGCGTATTGTGTTGGTTCTGTAAACAAGGTAAGTCGCCAGTAGAGAGAACAATGGCACTAAGAGTACAAAGGAGAAGGTCGTTAAAAACCACGCGCATGTTTTGAGCCACCCCCTAGTGCAGAGGTTCTCAAACTTCTTAGTCGCGCGGACCCTCTGACCATGGGACAACTTATTCGCGGATCGCCGACCCCTTAATGCATGATAGATGATTAAAAACGTTATGTTCTAGGGATAAATTAGTTAATTTTTAACGTAAATATGATTACAATATAAATTAAAATAACATAAATGTAGGTATTATATTTGTACATTTTTAGACATAGGCCTAATATATTTTTTAAATAAATGTTAAAAAGAATTACAATAAAAACGAAAAGAAAATATAGGACTAATATGTATTATATCTGTACATTTATAATCACTGATAATTTATGTGAGGAATGGAACTGCTTGTGTAACTTGAGGATATCATTGAGATCTGTATCCATTTTAGTGACCATCTCTCATTCCACACTTAAACCATTTCACGCCACAAAGAGCAGAAAAGGCTCGGTGGCACAAATAAGTTGTTGGAAACGGCATCAAATGTGTCAATGCTTTTTATTAAAGTTATTTGTGCTGGCTGACAAGAACTAATATAAAATATGTGGGTGTAAGGGGCGTGGCCAACCCCCCACTTTTAGGCCTCATTTTCTCGCCGGGTTATTAATATGGGAAGACGGCTCCATTGTGTTTAGTACATACCAGCGATTTACCCTTTTATAAGATCAAAAAATATATAAGGGTATATCACGGATTCACTGGACAATCTCGTGGACGAACCTCGGGGTCCTCTGGGGGTCCGCGGACCCCACTTTGAAAATCTCTGCCCTCGTTCATCTGACAGTGATCTCAGCAATCATCGGTAGCCGAATGTGATGCGAGTCTGACGTCTTAGATATCGTGGTCACCGCTGTGGGACAGAACGATCTAGCGACTGTAGACGACTGTCCCCCCTCCAGCACGAGAATAACAATGGCCCTCAGAAACAACTCCCGAGAGGAATGCATTCAAATATTCCAAACACGTCGAGCTCATCCGTCTGCTCTCGTCCACACGACTGCCTCTAGAGGTTTCGTCCACACACGAGTGACTGTGTGACCTTCACATGTGGAGAGCTACGTGGTCGAGTGGTCAGGGAGGCCGACCAGAGGTCCCTGGTTTATCCATAGTGGGGTAGAGATATTAATAATGTTCATCCGGCTACCCGGCCACTAAGCTCCTCATCACTACCCATATATTTAGGGTTAGGCCAAAACAATTAAAAGATCAGTAACTTGAAAATTAACATTTTAATTCACTAGCTAAATAAAAGCAAACTACATACATTTTTTCACTTTTTGGAGATAATGTCACTCAGATGAGCTCCACCGGACGTCAAGCAAACTTTCCGCAACATAGATCGTTTGGGCAATGAGGATGAGCATAACAATGAATTAATAATTAATCATAGCTTTGGGGAAGGCGGTGTTGGAATCCAACCTCGGTAAGGCCTTATTAATAACGTATTTTGTGTTTATACACAATGCCTGGACTAGTAGCTTATCGGAGCTTATAAAATTCATTGGACCTGCAACTCCGTTTATGTTTTAAAACACTTTAAATAACTCCAAGAAAAATTCAAGGTTTAAAAATTCTTTGATGAGGGATTTTACCACGCGGTAAGACACCCTCCAAAGATATAGTTCTTAGTATAATGCAAATTTTAAAATAGTATTTTCCAGGATATAGAAAACAACCAGATAGTTTCAGACCGTAGTAAAACGGCAGGAAGGATCATATGGACAATACGAGCTTATTTGTTTGCGGTGCGCATTGCTAACATGTTGGTGTTATGATTATTATTTATATCGACATTGATTGATTGCCAGTGGCAGGGAACTGTGCATGCTGATGCTGATGATGAATTATTGATAATAACTATGAAAAGTAACAGCTGCAGATCACATGACTTGACGTTTGAATATTTGAAAGAGGTTTTAGTAGCTTTATTACTGTCAGATACTGTTACCGTGTTTCCACTGTGGGTCTTGCCGCCACAAGTCAAAGCTAATGACTCCTAAGACACACGGATGTGGACTGCGCCTGCTGATTATATCATCCTTCCTCCTCGTCTAGTCCCTGCTACAAGAATAACAATCCCCCGACGGTGGGTTTGACATTCCTGTTTTAAAGTACTGAAAATATTTTATATTCATGACAGGCGTCCTTGCTGAGAGCGCCTTAAAAAACTATCGCTTTTACATCGCGTAAAGGTATACATCTATTCTAACTGCGATTCGAACCCCAAGACTTTGGTCAATGACAAACTAGATCGAACTTCTGTCAATTGATCAAAGAGTCCTGGGTATAGTTCTCGAAAGACCCAGACATTTAAATCGATAAACTTGATCTATTTCTCAAATCCGGATTTAAGAAAACAGGATATGCATTTTGAGTTTAATTTTCCCTTATTTCTGGGATCCATTTTGTCTTTTTTCAAAACCCGCCTAGGTGGCGTAGTTAGCTAACGCGCTAATTTTATGTTGAGCTAGACTGCTAAGGACGGGGAGATCAGAGGTTCGAATCTCGGTCGGGTGAACTGGGTTATCCTCAATAGTTTTCCACTCTCCTTCCACGCAAATGCGGGTTCACTTCCTCTATATTCAACCTTCCTAATCCCTAGCACATTACTTTAATTAGTACTTAAGCATATAACCCGAACGGGTAGTAAGACATGGTGATAAGTAGTTTAGTCTTCAATTCCTAAATTCATAGTAATTCTAAAGTGTCTAAAAAAAACTAAAATATTATTTTAAAATGCAGGGTTTTATTAATCCCATAGAGACATGTTCGGTGAACGATATTTGAAATAAACTAATCACTTCTTAAAACAGCGGGATTTCTGGTCGACTGCAACGCATCTCAGCGCTACAGTTGACGGCCTCATAAAGGGATAGTTTCAACGCCAGTCAGCCATTTCAAAATTAATTATTCTTCTATAAATAATATAAAATGAACGCAAGTATTTATAAGGAATAGTGCTACAATTTTAGTAAATATTATTAAATGTAAACGAAATGGTTCAATTTAAAGAACACCGAGAATCGAGTTTCATATAAATAATTTAGTGTCGGTAATATCCTCTTATTTTAAAGAGTGAAATGCTATATTTCTAACTAATATTATAAATAGTATTTTATTGTACTAATGCACGATGCCAGTTTTTAAAATAAGTTCCAAATCAATTTTTAGTAAAATGTAATAAATTATTATTATTACCGCACCTTACCACCCGTTCGGGTTATATACTCTTATGCTAATGGTAAGGTTATTGTGTGATGAAATTGAGGACCTACAGCTTAACGTGGGATCCAAACCACTGTGGAGGGCTCATATTACACACATTCACAAGTTGTGATTAAAACACGTCTTTCAGAGGTGAAGGAAGGGTTTGGCAATCAGATAGATCTGTGCCGGGACCGAGGATTGAACCCCGGACCCCAGCACAGAAGTCTGACACCTTACCTCTAGACCGCCAGGTCACCTATTAATAGATAATACATACATACCTAATCACGCCGTTCCCTTACGGGGTAGGCAAGAAACTGTGCACAGAGCTCATAAAAATCAACTCTGTACTTAATCCATCCTTACTAACCTTCTCCACACTTCCCTATCCTTGCATACTCCCTTATTCATACAGCAAATTATATATATATATATATAAAGCTTATTTGCTGAAGTGCTCACTTTGAGCAGTTTTTACTAACTTAACCAACAAGGGAAACTGGCCAGGCTTAATTATTTAAATTAGGGTAACTTATAAGAAGAGTGTTATAAAAAGTAAACTAAACGGCTAAATTGAAATAAAATGCCGATGATCATGTTTTATTAAAATATAATCTTGGTAATATCTTATTCAATAAAATAATGTAATGTTTGCATGTTTCAGCGCAACTTTATTAACATATTGTACCAATGTGCAATAAAAGTTTTCAAAATGAGTCAAATTAATTTTTAATCAAATAATATGTGAAAAGATAACTCATATGCTGAAGCGTGACTTTAAGAGATTCGGGGCCCCCCATCCCTAGTTACTCCCCTTTCACTGACCGGGTTCTGTTGTTTCTGAAGATAATTAGTAAGTCAGCGCCACTAAAGCGTACAAACAAACACGTCTGCAACGTTCATAATTCACGCTATTATAAAGTGAATTACTCGCTCACATTAATTAAGTTCATCATCGTTTTGAACGGTATGGCGGCAGCACGCTCGCGAGGTCTGGCGGGAATGAGGTCGAAAAATTTTCCCTCTCGTCGGCCCTCTGGCTAGTGTTCGTGACTCTGCCGCTAATTGATCGATTGCACAAGTACAGAAACGTAATTGCCGTTTAGAGTCGTAGGTGGCATGCAGACTTGTAAGTTATATTGCCATCGAAATAACCCTATATCAAGATTACAACAGTTTTTAAAGTACGGGTACCTTTCATCTATATACTACCTTAGTCAATCTTTATCCATTAGTGTAATTAAATTAGGGTAATCCGAGTGAGCAGTGAGATAGGATGGATTTTAAAAATATATTTGGGCATATAACTTACATTTAACAAATACGGGCAGTCTATTTCAAAACTTGACTGGGATTGAACCAAACGAATGTTGGTAGAGCGACCTTACCACTCGGACAAGTGGGCCCAGAGTTCCACGCCCTGCTAGCAAATCTACAGGAAGAAACACCGACATACCATGTGTCCCACAATCTCATACATTTAATCCATGCATCGTAATTCACTCGCAATGTTGACAGGTTTGTACACAATGACAAACTCTCGTGGTGTGACAAGCCGAACAAACCAATATAGCTTCTAAAGAGAGACGCTTATTTATCTGTGATTGGGCAACAAACAATACAAGCAGGGCAGGAGTGCCTTCGGGACGCAGAAAAAAGAAAGGATTTTAGTGAGAAAATGTTAAGTAAATAAGGAAAGTAAAGAAGCCAAGAAATCTCGTAAGATGAAGTTCCAGACTACAGTAGGAGTATTTTTTGCAATCACTCTTGTACATTTTTATATCACTATTTTGTATCATATTTTTGTGTTCAAGCCATAAATAATAGGGACCTATCTTCTTTTATAAAATTTATTTTGTTTTTATTTTTACAATTCTAAGTAAAAACAAATCAAATAAACATAGACATTAGCCCAAATCCAAAAACACACATTTTTAAATCCACAAGTAAAAGATTTTGGTGAACAGCCACATGGCCTAAAGTGTTATAGGCCGTCATTTTGAGGTTTTGCTTCACGCGGTGTTGAAATCCTAACACGCGGTGTTTAAATCCTAGCACGCGGTGTTTAAATCTCATCACGCGGTGTTTTTATTTTTAACGCGTGATAGCTCTGACCAGGTAAGGCAAAGTTCAAATAACATCTTAGTTCACTAGCGAAGGTTTTCCACCCTCTCTTCAAACGAGTATTAGTAATACCAGCACAATGACCCTAAATCTCGTACTAAATAGTCCTCGACCGCGTGCAGTGAACGAAACAAAAGGTGATTGTTGAGAGCAGTTAATAACCAGCACAATAATGACCCCACCCTTCCGGGGACACACTGTGGGCGCACGGAGGGAGCACTTCATTGTCTGTGTAGGGGACTTTCCGCACACTTTCTAAACCTAGAATTATATCAGCAACGAGCATAACACCAAACACGGGTCCGGTCTGTTGTTTATTGAATTACATATATTTTACCACTCTAATAATTATATTACGCATATTATATAAGCTAACGTTCCAGGAGAGAAGGGGAGGGAAGCCCCAAGTATCTGTCACAATTTTAACTTTAGCAGGGTGTCCAGCCAAACTATATTTTTAAATTCCCTGACTTTTCCAGGTTTTCCAGACCCAATTTACTTTTTACCAGACCACTATTTATCGATATTAAGTATATTATGAAACTATTTTTTTAAGATCACAGATTAAATGTTTTTTCCTAGATACATACCTTACATACACATTCTGAAGTTGTATCACTCAATAAAGGGATAAAACGATTTCTACCTCCGGGGAAATAGACAATTTTAAGTTAACAATAGATTTCAGTAAAATTGTACTGAGCCATTAAAAGATTTCCTCGAGCAAGAGAGATTTAAAATAGTTGTGGGACAGACATTCTTAGTTCCTTCTACTTGAAATGTAGGCCTAGTCAAATTTTGCGCATGCGAATAACCGTGACTCAACTTAGGCTAAAGACACGTGGCAGAAGGGTGGAACGACACAAAACTTACTTGTTGACCTTGAGAAGTAAGTTAATATTAGTCTGATCAACATGGACAATGGTGTGAAAGTGATTCCAGCTGGTTATTAACTGGAAGAAACGTGTTATTTTGACTATTGTGAATCAAAATATTTAGCTTTTTATAGATAAAATGTAAAATTTCCAGAAATATAATAAAATTCCCTGACTTTTCCATGACTTTTCCCTGACCAAGCAAATTCCCTGACAATTCCCTGTTTTCCAGGTCGTTGGACACCCTGTTTAGCCATGTAAGCATATATCGAAGAATATATTTTGGGTAGTAAATTGAGTACGAAGTACAATGTTGTATAAAAGCGTTGGTTTGCGGTTATTTAGTGAAAAAGTCCATTCACTAAAACTCATGACGTCCCAAGACACAATAATAGCCGGTTTTAGCCGACCGCACAATACCTTGATGACTCACTCGGACAACGTGTAACAAAGAGCACAATAATAATCATAGACCATCTAATAATTTAAACATTAATGTGACATTTTTGTTTTCCAATTAATATATTGAAAATATGTATTTTAAGTTTAATTAAATGTAATCTTGGTTTACATTTCGGGGAGAAGAAAGGAACGGGCGGGTCTATAGCTCCTTAGAACAACTCCTCCTGCCCCCCTCATCAACGTGCCTGGGACGAGATCACAAGCTGGACCACCCAGAAGATTCTGGGGGAAACTCAATGGTATCTTGGGGGGTTTTCGTTCAAACAGAACAATTAACTTAGTAATTTATTATGTGTGCTATTAATTTTTAAATAAAAACATATTTCCACTGTGATCATCCCCGTTTACTCTGAGAGGTTCCTACCTTGATCGATTACATACAATTCAGCCCTATGTCATAGGCTGCACGATAGTTTAGGCCGTCGAGGTGAGCTCACTACCAAACAGGCTAAACGAAGTGTGCATCAGGAAAAGTAGAAAGTTTTATTCCAACACTAATATATCTTTACAAAGCTTACCAAATTAAAATAAACTGATCCGAAAAATCAATACTAAAAAAAAGCACACAAAACTGAATTCCACGTTGTAGAATGATATGGAAAATTTTCCCTTTTTTTTGTTTAAGGTACATTTTCCGTTTTGTAAAAATTCCAGATACTGTATTTAAATGGGACAGATGCAAAAGATAAACTACACCGTAAGTTGAATTTATCTCAAGGACGTTTACACTAGAAATATCAAATGAGTTACAATAGAATAAAAAGAACTAATTAAGGTCTCTTCTCCCACTCATGTATCGATCGATTTAAGTGCTTGGTGGTTGAATGAGTCACTAATATGGGGTATGCTATGGCCCATATATGATCAATATTAGAATAAAAGCTTTTACGAATAAATCCTCTTGCCCTGTGATTCAATAATCTATCAATTTTACCGAAAAAAGTGTTATCTCTAGTGAGTGGTTGGGACTATACTAATAGGGGGGCCTAGGGCAGACTGCCCTATTTGCATTCAAGATGTTAATAGCACCTCCAGTGTTCCACGCCCGAACTATTTGAGCAAGTGGTGGCGCGACAGTGTGTGAAGCCTGTCTGTCATCCCTGTCAGTGAGGCGTGTATCCAGGATATAATGGACAGGACGAGGTCAACATTCAATTAGGATATGGCCACGGTTTGCTCTGGCACCAGGGACAGGATATATTCTGTGGCGGTCATCTCACCAATATTATTTAGTTTAGAATAGAATTTTTCTCAACATGTTACTTTTTAAATTAATAAAAAATAATCAGATTGTGATTAAATTATGAGTGTATTTAAAATAAAATTTGAATCTAAATTTTCTCTACTTCGAAGAGCGCATGACGTGGTGAAGTGTAGAACTAATAAATAAATTCGAAAACTCAAAGGCGGATATGGACCCTTGGCTCCACATATTTTGGCACCCAGATTTGACTTAGCTTAAGAACAAACGAACAAAACAGAATTGTTTGTTCATTAGAATGGGTTGAGTAATTTGAGATTTTAATTTGTTTACTGTATTGACATTATTTAATAAGTTTTTATTAAAGCATAATATTAATGACAGAATTGCACATTAGCCTACTTATAAAATAATAAGACTATATTTTTGACTAGTGAATGTATGAATAAGATCATCATAGTCTAAAGATTTCATCAAGCACGAATCAATGTTTGTTACAGCAAGAGCGTTTAATCTATCCTCATTCATTTTTAATAGTAAATAATATTTGACTTGACGCAACCAAAAAAATCTGCGTACTGCAAAGCAATTTGTGACCGGAGTACAAACACCTCTATGAAGCGCAGTATAAACAGAGTACAGTACACGGTTTGTAGATCGTGTTGTCGAGGCCACTCCAACAATTTTAATTTTTTTTTTACATTTCTCTGAGAGCGTATTAGAAATTTAAGGCACCCACATCCATTTACGATCCACCAAAACTTGCCGCCCTGGGCTGGATCCTACTGGTAAAGCGTATGGCATCTTAGACCGGGAGAGATAATATTATCTTGTTCAGTTTCTAGAAATAGTACCCAATGTATCCCTACGCCAACAGCTAATATCTGTCACTTTGGATAACTGTAATGAAAACATATGGTAATGTATGGATATGATAGTTAACCACAGTAATTTAGGCCAATACTATTTATGTCTTTATTTGAGGTCGAGCGCAAAGCTTATTTATCGTTTTATTCCATTAAAAAATATACTCACACCACTTTCACAAAAGGTCTAAATAACATAGCGACCAACGCATTCAAACCGTGTGATTGAACATAAGTTATTCACAATGATGCACCCACGCTATGGATATAAATATTTTTTTCAGTTATATATTTCGAAATACGATAAAATAATCGTAACATAATTTATTATATATATATATATATTTTGTCTTTTCAAAGTAAATACAATGCCTGTATTAGAAGGTACAGTAGCCCCATGGCTTCTTTGGTGCTGAGTGACAGCTGACGGTTTTGAAAAGTTACCAGACCAAATTATGTATCCCTACGGCGAACCATATGATCTGCAAAAACATCTGTTTAGCAGCTATCACTTCTGACGGTCAAAATTTAGGTATATACCTCAATGTTTACTGTCAGAAGTCAGCCGTGAGCTGTCAGTCAGCACCAAAGAAGCCACGGGGCTACTGTATTATCGTATGCACTATATTACATAGCATAGATGACATTACAAAACGATAACAAAACAGTGATCTTTTACAAGTAGTGTTGGCAACCCAAAACCTAAACATGAGTTTTGAACTGTCACCCGGGTAAAAATCTGTCATGAACAGACTCTAGACTTTCAGCCTCTGTGATGTCACAGAACGTTGCCCAGGATACACCTAGGGAGGTTGTCTACTCGTCGTACCCGCGATGAGATGATGTGATGGTAGTTATTATGAAGGTGAGGAACTAGGAGGGATCTTAAACCTAACTTTAGACTAACCAACCAAACCCTGGCGACCATTGAGATAATTCTCCTTTGGAAACAAATACCCATGGTACGGATCGGTAATCGAACCCGGGACCCTTAGGTTCGTGCCCAGGTGCTCTGTCCACTATACCACGAGGCCGGTTAGCCTATTGGTAGTGAGCGTGAACACAATAACCCTGTATGTGAAGTTATTTTAGTATTTGAAATAAGAGAACAAAAATATAAAGTAAATATAATAAGCAAAGTCAGCGTAGCAACACAATGGAAAAAAACGTTTATGGATCTGATCTGAGGGCACGGGAAAGGGGGCGGACGTTTGAACACCTCGCGGTG
>CABFOW010000717.1:22759-52973 GCA_902141385.1 Timema californicum | reverse complement strand
AAAAAAAAGGGGGGGGGGGGAGGTTTATGAGAAACCATCTAACAACCAGCTCCGGTTTATCAGGTCAAATCCCAGTCAGTTCGAAGTTAGTCTTGACTTCATGTGAAATTGGGACTGAAAGAGATTCTGAAGTTTCTACAAATGTAATAAATAACCCTTGTCCTGAGAACCTTAAAAAAAAAGTAATGTACTTGATCATAAGAATGGTGGCTATTGGATTTATGAAAATTTACCCTGGGTACGGCCTTATAAACCATGCATCTACGATTTTCTCAATTGGGAATTTTAGGGGCAACTTCCAATGTTCTTGAGGGCCAAGAGCATGGAAAATTAAACTTTCTATGAAGGGTCGGTTAGAAAATCTTACCGCTCTATACTTTAGCTCTACTTTATATTATGATTTACGACGAGACTAAACATAGCGAATTCAAAAGTTGATTAAGGGAGAAAGACATCAATGTTTACAAAACATGAACTTTGACTTTTTTATTTATCTTCATACAGGGTCAATATTGTAGGAGATTAATATAGCTATTGTTAACTATGTTATTGTACGACCTTAGTATAGCTATTGTTAACTAGTTTTTTTGTCTTCACGATATAGATAAAAATAGTAAGTAGATACTCATATGAAATAAAAACTTTTTACGTGCACAAAACTGAACCAGGTACTTACCTTATAACGGTAAACTTTCAAATAAAAATAGGGTTTCTAAGATTATTTGAGAAATTGCTTCAACATAATGTAGACCATAGTTGACACCGGGTTTAGAGATTGAAAACTATTGTATTTTATTAGTGCTGCACTGACATTTTGTTGACTTTGGGTTCTTATGGATTAAAGTTTAAAAGACTATTGTCCAAATATTGTAATTCCTACGGTTATTTTCAATAGGACTCACAATCACATTTAAATGTCTACATATTCCTGACATGTGTAACAAAACCGCTAAAAAAAATTCGACACTAGTATCTTTCAGCGTAGAATGAGTCACACTAAAGTTGTATGAAGCGTGATTGGCTTATAGTAAAAATAAGACGTTAGTTAGTGGCAGTGATGAACGAAGTAATGTGCGCATGCGCATGCTTTTAACGAGGATGAGCTATGGTATTAGCCTAGAGTAAGGTGATCTGTGGTATTACCATGCTATACGTACGTTCGTCTGATTCTGTGCAGCGCTCCAAGTGACATACTAATAAATCTACCATGATACATATTCAAAAACATAAACTTATTGTTAAGTTATAATGTGTAAGGAGACATTTTATATTTAATACAAAAATAATTTTATTAATTCAAGCACATTGCATTATTTTTAAAATATAGATCTTGGATTCATTATTTTTTGTAATGACCCATCCTACTATTTAGATCAGCTTGAACCTTCTGGCCCTTTATAGCTGAAAATTTGTGCACTAGCTATTTGTGCTAAGATAGTTAATATAGGAACTCCATAAGGATATGGTATTGATCCATTGTTATTTATTTATTATCTATATTGATTGTATTAAAATATATATCGATATTTTTATGACATCATATTAATATGGTTGCTGAATATATTACTATCTAGCTTAGATGATTTACTATCTAGAAATAAACTTATTGAGTGAATGAATGCCGCTATCATTAAAATGAATCCTTCATTACCCTAAAAGGTAGCAATATTATCATCTATGGTTCCACTACCTATGGCATAAAATATAAGTTTATGTGTATATATTACACCCATTAAGGTAAGATTGCTGCCTTTAAATGTAAACAGTCTTGATCGTAAAGGACCTATATGAATATTAGTAATTTTATTTTGTAAAATATTGTAAAATATTATTTATATTTCTTAATGGTTTTATATATTTATTGATAAATAAACTGTATTTGACTCACCTATTTGTATTTTATATTTAGCCATAGTTAAAGCCGGCTCCAAACTATGCGTCAAATGCCTTCCAACGCTGGACGCATGATAGCTTGACGCATAGTCTGAAGATATACAAGTGTCGTGCACCAATTAGTGTCGAGCCTCCAACGTTGGCATTCGAGGACATTCGGGCTGTAGTCGATATTTTTGTCCCACGTCAAAGGGACGTTCCAACATTGGAATGTGCCTTTGTCACATTCGTGGGCCGTCTAGACTATGCACCCAGAGGTCAATATTTTAAGTGCCACTCGTTTCATCACTCAGTTTGCGTCTGTCGCTTGACTCAACAGTGTGCTAGAAGTTCTTCCCGGGTATAGGTACGTACTTCTAGTGACAAATTCTGTAATTTATTTTTGCTTCAAAAAGTGAGGTATGGAGGGGAGTAATGAACAAATTTTGGAGTTCGTCAGTGCGTATGAAAAGTACCCAGTCCTGTGGGATCCCAAAAAGTATAACCATAAAAACCGTAATAGGTTAAATGGTGGTTGGGTGCGGCTACAAAGGGAGTTCAACCCTGAGCGAAAGATTTCAGAATTGAAAAAGAAGAAAGAGTCATTTATGTCGACATACAGAGCTCTAAGGAAAAAAGTGGTTGGATTAGAAACCAGTGGAAAAGGACATGATGATGCTTAAAAGCCGTCTTGATTTGCGTATGGTGCTTTAGACAGATTTATCAAGGCAACAGGAAAAAAGAATCCACCTCTCACCTCAGAGCTAAGTTTCTTATAGTGTTTATTTCAATTATATATTTAACAGCTATAACAAAATTTTAGTAGATAATAGTTTTAAAAATAAATTAAAAAAAAGTTCATAAATAATTAATATTGTTTAAACAGTATTGTTCTCGCCATGGAATATAACCACTACTTAAAAAATATTCTGCAAATTTTCTTCGAATTTCTTTGGCTTCTTCAGAAGGTTTCGTGAGCTTTTTTTTAAGTGGTCTAAGTGCAGATAGTGTGCTGTCCTGACGCCATGATCCTGGTATGTTGTCCATCTTTTTCCGTATATAAAGTCCCACTAGGAGAATACAAATTTCGAAATGTATAACTTTTTTTTGTAGAAAGTTGTGTAACAGGGTACAAGTAAATGTCACTGTGTTTGCTTTCTAAGGCTGTAATAGCAATGGGACCTTAATACCTGGTAAACTGAAGCCAAAATTCCAAAGGGATTCTTGATTATTCTTCGGGATCTATAAAGGCGATAGTTAAACACACGTACCGGCCTACCTCTGACATATTGTCTTGAGAAGGGTTTCAAAAGCTTTGGGCTCATAGGAAATGCATCCTCCTATTAAAAAATAATGGTACAGGATGTATCTTCCTGAAAGTGGTTCTTTTGGTGGTGTATTTAATTAATCTCTTTTTAGCTTTTGGTATAAAGTGGTACTTATAAAAATTCCAGAGTAATTCAATATTTTCTGAGACCCAATATATACGCATCTGAAACGGTATTCCACATCAACCAGTGCCACAAGAATTATACTGAATTACTTTTTGTAGTTGAAACATTCAGATTCATTGTTGACTGGAGCTTGAAGAATTACGTGTTTGCCATCCAGTGCCCCAATACAATGTGGAAAATTCCAGAGCTTCTCAAAGCCATCAGATACTTTTTTCCATTATTTGTTTGTTCTTGATAGCTGGAACACACAAAACAAAAATATTGTAAAACTTGTCAAAAATAAGTAAAATACCTTAACGCCAGTTTCACACGGACAATTGTTTTTAGTTTAACACAATAACTGTGGCCAGTTGACATTCTTTTAATAAAGTGAATAAAATGACCAGTTAAATACTCGCTGATTTACACACTCTAACAACACGAAGGTAAATATGTCGAAAAGTTGGTCAATGTGAAAAGGTGGCATTAGGCCACAAAAAGTTAATCTCATAATGGTTTCTATTTTTGCAGGGAGATGTGAACATTGACTTAGACAAAACTGAAGAGGAAGATGAGAGTAGTATAAGACTCTAAATAACTCAAGTGTCAGATGAGGATAAAGCATCTAGTGAAACCATAAACAAAGAAAGGGAAACTTTCTCTCTGCCATCAGCTATGTCAAGGAAGAGAAGGCGAGAAGTTCCCTCTTCAACAGATGTTTTCATAACAAAATATTTACAGAAGGCTAGTGAAGCATTGCAGACTATTCAGAAGCGTAAAACCAAGCAACAGTCAGATGCATGTATACTATGGTCAATTGGACACTGAAAAACTCAGAGCTTGTACCAAGAACTCACGCAATCGTTCAAAATAAGATTGACAATCTTCTTTTTGAGGCTTTAATGAATGATATTGATAATAAAATATCAAAGTATCCAACCTATACAACTCCAACTCAAACCCCAGATCCTTCTCCTACGTCTACAGACTCACATTTGTCTAATTTTGAGTGTGGACAGCAACAACCTTCTGGCTTTACTACCTTTAAATACACTCAAACTGACAGACAGTATAACCACCCAAGAGGTTCTGTGTTGGAATATTACACTGAAGATTTGAATTAATTCATAGCAAAAACAATGGACATCTTCACTTATTTTCTGAACAGAAAATGTATTTTCTTACTAATGTTTTATCCTAATGCCTGGGTCTATAATATAATAAATTCTGAATAACATTATTTTCATAAACAAAATAAAATACTCTTATTGCCTACCTGTATTTCACCTTTTAGTACATTCAGGGCAATGAAAGCTTCAAGCACTACATAGGAAATTGTTTGAGGTGACATCTTGAAAAGATAGCTCAAACTTGTAAAGGTTCTCCAGAGGCCAAACATCTTAAACTAACTGCTAGACGTTATTGTGCTGGAATTACTTTTCTCAAGTGTGTGTCTTGTTTAGATATTTTTGGCCCTATTAGATTTAATAGATACTCAGAATCCATCGCTAACATTTGACAGAAATTCTCAAATTTCCCTGAAGTCACTCGTCTTAAATCTGATGGCACGTTTGACAGCATGTATATCTGAAACCATTTTAACATAATTTAAAATAATCTTTTGTTGATGCAATTTTTGGACCTTTAAAAAAAGTTAATTTACTTTTCTCTACTCCGGTTAAGAGATATCATCCTTCGCCTTCTAAGACGTCTCTTTTGTTTTATTTTTCCAACAAACACACCCAAGAAAGCACAATAATTGCAGCTGCAACACGCACAGTATCGTCCTCCATGATGTATTCCTAACTACTGGTCAGAATTAATTGCCAAACATTTGAACCAACACTGGTTGCAATGTTGGACGCGTAGTATAGAAAGGGTAGTTTGGCAAACGCATCAAGACAAACATTTGGTGCAATTATTGGAGCCAACATTGGAAATAACGCTGGAAACATAGTATGGAGCTAGCTTAAGGGGTTTGTGTTGTTTTCCGTTGCCACTTAGAGGTGTAGTCTTCTGCTAGGCTGTTATTTCACATGGGTTGCGTGTGCAAAGATTTATTTTAGGGATGATTGTCTAAGACTTTTTTTTAAGGAGTTTAGTTGTTTTCCAGTTGGTTGCTCAAGACCACCCTTATCAGACACTCCTCACTTACAGAATGTAAAAATTCTAGTTTCAGTGATCAGACATTGAAGGCTTTCTCTTAGCATATTAGCACACGCACAATTCATATATTGTAAAGAGGTTTGAACTACTACGTTTTCATTTTATGGTTTTAACCAAGTAATACGGTGACTAGGGAAAATAATTAAGATGACCAAAAAAGGAGCTTATTAGTAATATATAGTTTATATATATTAACTATAATAAATGATTGTTCATGATTTTAAAGCATTTAAACTTGCTTGGTTGCAATGAATAAATATATATTTTAATAAAATATAGCTCAGTAGATCAACTAGACTATTTACAATAATGGTAATATTACAATATTACAATGCTTTATTTTAAGTTGTATGCCTTGTTTTTTTAACAACGCAGCTTACTACACATTTGGGCTATATTCTTATGTAGTAATTAGGCTAATGATTTAGGGATGAGTAGGTTGAATTTAGAGGAAGTTTACCACATTTGCATGGAGAAAGAGAGATAGCGTGGGGAAACTATTTAGGAAAAAACCTTCAGTACACCCAACCTGTTGTTGAGTTCTCCTCCCACGTCCGACTGTCCAAACTCTCCCCCTAGACCCGGCTTATACACTCTCGACGAGCAGCCAACATGCGGGTACCACGGGAAGAGCCGGAGGCAACCATCGTGCGAGGAGATTCCGAGCTAAGCCTTTATCTATTTAGTAAATACATGAGGTACATTACACATAAGAACTACCAGATACTTATTTTTACGTAAAAGACTTTTTAGGGCCTTCAACCACGTCCACGTCGGTAGGAGGTGCCTCTGGAACCGCCGCCACCATCCCGAAACTGATGTGAATTGTAGACTGGTACTATGTGTGGTGGCGGAGTAACCCTCGGTGGCAGTGGCGTGCCGTCAATGGACTAGTAGGACTAGGCTAGTCCCCAGACATTTTGAGTTTATTTATTTGAGTTAAATTTTAACGGGAAATAAAAGCATAATATCAAATCTATCTGAGTCTCAATTTGCGTCACAATACTCAACAATATTCTAGCTATTTGTGCGCTGCCCCCACACCCCCTTCCCTCTCTACAATGACAACACACTAACATCAGAAGCGCTGTCACAATACTCAATGATATTCCCGCTGCTTGCGCGGACCCCTTCCCCTCTCCCAACTAACATCGGAAGCGCTCGAGTCTTATCGGCTCTTACCGGGGAAAGGACTAGGTGAAACCAGCCTAGTCCGTCTCTATAATAAGAGATATGCTAACACTTGGCGTTCTGTCAAAGGTAAATGTAATTTGGGTTTGCTTCTTATAAGTAGTAGTGTTGTGGTTGTTAAGCTTATGTAATTGTTCCCATTGATGAAAGAGATCTTGTGAAGTGTTAAAGTGTTCGATTGTCAATTTAGTTTGACAGTGTTTGAAATTGTGAACTATGGAAGGGGACTCGGATTTGAAAACTGTTCCCTCACAACGAAGCTTGGGGAAGGGACCTGAGACAAGTAGCAGGGTTAGTGAAGGTAGTTCAGTGGGATGTAGCAGTGCCTTTCTCAATGCTGTGCTCTCGACCAATTATTCGCAGTTTTGTTTGGAGCCCTCACTTTTGAAGAATATAATAATTAATAATATATATTTAGCACCGCGTCTTACTACCCGTTCGGGTTATACGCTTTAAGTACTAATTACTCTATTGGATTAGGAATTGGGAAGGTTGAATTAGAGGAAGTGAGCCCGCATTTGCGTGGAGGGAGAGTGGAAAACCATTAAGGAAAAACCACCCCTAGTTCACCCGACCAAGATTCGAACCTCGATCTTCCCGTCCTCAGCAGTCGAGCTCAACACGACATGCGTGTTAGCCAACTACGCCACCGAGGCGGGTCTTTTGAAGAAAAGCAGCAAGTAATAACGAAAGGTAGACCACCTCCAGACATTTCTGCTAAAACAAAAATGAAAGACTATACACGTAATTATTTATGTGTTTATTTTTTTCCGAGTGTTGGTTTTATTTATTTATGTATTTGTTTGTTTATTCCATGTCTAAATATTGTGAATCGGTTGGAGGGAAATAATTTGCCTACCCTATGACCTGTAAAAGTGTATTTGCTAAGTTAACATATTGTATATTATATGGAGAGTATTCCTCTTTAACCCCATAATGAAAGGTGTCTTCAAACCTAGTCCTCTTTGAGAAAAGTCACCGCACGCCACTGCTCGGTGGGTATATGTCAGCTTCAAGATCTCCTCCAGCCCTGTCTTGAATCACTCTGTTCAGCTAAGAAAACATTTCTCTCAACTCAGTTTCGTATGTAACCCCGTATACCCCCGTTCCTGCGCAATTGGTTGTCGAATATCATAGAAAAGCACCTGGCTTTTTTTACATGCTTAATAACTTTGTTTCTTAATTTTTCTCCTAAAATTTCTATTAACTTGTTCTTAATAGTAGGTGACTGATAGGATTTAGCAAAATTTTCCCAGCTTGGTTTTTATAAAATTTTAGAGTGGCACTGGATTGTATTTCGCCAACAAATAAACTAATTATATAAAAAAAAAGTCCTTTATCTCTCATTGATTCAGATTTAGCATCAATCTCATAATAAATTCCTTCTCGATGACCCCGTAAGGCCAAATTCTGTTTATCTAGGAATATAATGATATCCAACAATTTTGAAAGTATCTCCCTCCACTTCTTCATTTAGTTTTTAGTTAATTCTTGTTCCTTTTTATCAATTGTTGGCTTTGTTGCTCCCCATTGGATTCTAATTTCCAACTACTTCTATTGTGTGAAAGCCCAAACATGTTCTACACTGGATTCAAGCTCAAATATTTTAGTAATAAGTTTCTACCACATGTTAAATCCATCCACAGAATTAAAATTTGAATGACTTCTATCGGAAAATAATCTGCAACAAAAGCAGTAAAGAGATTCCTTGAAAGGAGAGTACACCAACCAAGATCTCAACACATTTTCATTATTTGGCAGAGTTAAAAAATACACTTGCGTATAAGTTTTCTGTTTCGTCCTTTGACTGACGCAGCCTCACGAATCACTTCACCAAATTCGGAATGTATATGTTGAATTTGAATTAAAGTATGATAGGGAAATTTAAATGTTTAATATGTATTTACATTTGATTTCTGTTAGTAGTAAATACTAGTGGTGAATAATAAAATTGCTTCTAACGTCTTGTACTAATCCTGCAGAAAAAACAAACATTTTCATTGCAATAGATCAAAGTGCCTCCCCCTAAAAAGTGCCACACGGGGTGGACCAACCCCTCACCCCTCCCTTAGCTACGCTATTGAGCCTATGGATGCTGTCAAACAGGATAAGGTGTTCAAATATTTTCTTGCACTGTAGTGGAGTTTCGATAACTTTGGGAAGCCAGAGATCTAGGACAAAGAGGTTGTCGATAGTGTTAAGTAACTAGGTGTTCAACAAAGTTTATGGCATTCATCATTCGAGTAAGAGATTGTGAAGATGACACTAAATACACCAAAAATTAATGAGGATAATGAAGATAGCTAATCGAACACCAACGTAACGTTCTCATCGATGAATAAATCAAGGGACCATCCTTAAATTACCTTAGGGTTTGAGGTTAGGGGACTTGAGTATTTTCTTACAAAAATACTTCCAGGGCCAGGATTTTGATGACATGTCATCTTTTTTTGTTCTTTAGAGATAATGCTTATTTGTACATAAACTCTGTTCATGATCCCATGATCAATAAATGAGTATTTTATAGGTCATTTTTTTGCCATTTTGGATTTTTAGGTACTTTTTCTTTTCTTTAAAAAAAATAATAAGTTATGTTTAATCACTCATTTGGAATGAACATTTTAAATTGTTATAAAATGACTCTAGCATTATATTTATTCGTTTACAATCATTTTGTGTGAATTTAGAAATCCTAAAACAAAACCATCTAAAGCGAGTCATTGTTAATGAATTAGAAGTTTTTTTTTACAGGTAGTGAAATATTTTTCTGTAAATATGTGAAGTAAAATTAGCTGGCATCAGATAAAAGATTTACCATTCAACATCATATCAGTCGAAACAAATATGTCTGTGGTATACAGAATATCAATAAGAAGAAAATTTCTCAATTATTACTTGCACAAAATGAATCCATAAATCAAGAAAAATCTTCAAAAGTTTATAAGGGTTTGTGTGACTTTCTGGTTTCTGTCAAAAACATTCCTTTTTGGAAATGGATCAATGTTAAACTAAAGAATTTCCTGGGACTCTATTATACCAGTCATTCTATTCCAGACGAACCCACACTGAGGAAAATCTGGAAATTGACAGACCAGGAGAGATATTTTTGCTCAATATGGAAGTTTTGGTATCTGTAAACCATTCAACAATATGTAAACACTTCAGCAGAGATATGTTTTCACTATGGCTGAAGGGTGTGCGACATGATGACGTTCTGCTTTTCGAGACCAACGCGGTGCTATACATTGTTAAAGAAGCCAAGACAAATCATTCTATTCGAGGATGATATATGTGACTTACTTGGCTCACGCTTTTCATAAGTAGCGGAGGAAGTGAGGGCTAACTTTCTTCAAGTTGACTCTCTTGTGGCATACACAAAGAAGGTATTTGTCAAGGCTCCATTGCTTAAACAATTCTTCAAATCATTAGCTTACGATGCTTCCTTCCCACCGCAGCCTATCATCATGGGGCGGGCCACTTGGCTTGATTCTTGTGTATACTATTGTGACAATTTTCAAACTGTAACGTCTGTAGTAGATTCTCATGAAATACAAGGTGCTAGGGCTATTGAGTTATCTTATATTCCATTCACGGTAGGAATTACTCTCTGAAAGGTCTTTTTTCCTACCAATATCCTACTATATAGTAGATTTATGGTAGAGAAAAAGGCCTTTCAGAAGTCAATTCCTACCGTGAATGGAATATAGGAATGATTTTCAAACAGTGAAATGAAAGGAAAAATGGCATACATCGAGGCAAATTTTTGCCCTTTGTCATCAACCATTACACGTCTTCAGGAGAGAGGTATGAGCCTCAGAAACAAGATAGTTTTGGTAAAAATAACTGAAGGTGAATTGGAAAATGTGCAGGGTGATATTGGAAAGCTAGTATAAAACAAAATTAAACATGTTCTTGAAGGAAACTAAGACTACAAAACTTTGTGCTCCATCTCAAGAGTGCTGACAGGAAAAGATTTTAGCACTGCTGAAATTGAAGAAGAACTAATATTTAGTTATTTAGTGTACTTCAAATATGATCCCATCGATTCTGTAGAAGTAAAAAGGAGCTTTTCAAAATATAAGAACGTACTGGCTGACAATTTTGTTAATTTTCTTTCGATGATTTGCGAAAGTTCAGTAATCAACTGCAATACGGAATGAAGTAAGAATTTAAAACTTTTATTCCTATGGAAATGTATTTTCTTTAAAAAAAATTCACATTTCATAAATCCCATGACTAACCAACAATAATACTTTGTTTATTTCAAAATTGTTGCTCCTCGAACTAAGATACGTGCTAGTAATCCAGCAATCATTGCTTTAGTTTGTGAAGAGAATTACATGTAAAGAAGGGAAAACACGGATTTAAAATATGTTTGCCAAGTGTATTAGTGTTTAAATATCAATAATTTTAAAATGGAATTTTTAAATGATTGATTAAATTTTATAAAATATTTTCAGTTTATTTTATATTATAAATCTACATGTATAATGTAAATCCTAACTCATAATAAATATATGTGACATTTCGTCAAAAAAAAAATTAGGTCATTTTTTCATATTTAAAATCATTATTTAGAGTTTTTAGTGTCATTTTATAGGTCATTTTTGGGCAATTTTTAGGTCATCAATCTCCGGGCCCTGCATTACTTAAGGAATTCTATCAGTGTTTATGATAAGGCAAAATCTAAAAAAAATGTCTGACTGAAAATTCTGAAATTTTTAATTTTCATTCATTGACTAACTCAACTTTAATCACTAATTTTCAGTGTTTTACATACATAATTGAAAATAATATAAACTTCATATTTTGCACAAAGATAATTAATTAAAATACGCATGACAATTGACTTTTCATTTTAATAATAATAATAATAATAATAATAATAATAATAATAATATTTTTTTAGCAAAACGTTTTATTACCCTTTCGGGTTGTACGCTTATATACTAATTACGTTAATGGTTTTAAGGATTATAAATGTTATAATAAAATAAGTATGCCCGCATTTGCGTAGAGAAAGCGTGGAAAAACATTTTGGAAAAACATTTTGGAAAAACTACCCTCAGTACACCCGACCGATATTCGAACCTTGATCTCCCCTTCATTGTAAGTTTAGTCTGCTGCAAGAATAACGTGTTTGACCACGCGGCCACCGAAAGGGTAGTATTGATTATTATTAACATTTGTTTGAATAAAAAAAAACATAAATTAGGGGTTGAATATAGAAATATGTCCTTATTTCCCATCCCCGACAAGAGTATCGTCGGTCCGGATCAAGCGAGCCGTTCTGGGAATAGCTTGACGCCGTGATCGTTTAATTTGTTTTGCCGTGCCTATATTTGTTTTGGCTATGTGCAAAACTTCTACAGACACGTGGTCAAAAATGTATTTCGGTGGACGATGTTCTCATAACAGTCGTTTTGTCACCAATCCTTATATAAAAGATAATTAAACGATTAAAATAATACAATCTACCAAATCATGAGAAAATACCTAAACTGGGGAAGGGCGAATCATACGATCTCTTAAGTGGGGGAGGAGGGGAAATAAAAAATCATGAAAAAGGCTTACGTAATTTTAAGGACTGCTCCCAAATGATGAAGTTATGGAAGTTGAGGAAGCTGATGAAGATATCCTTGAGCGGCTGTAAAATTGAGATCTGAAAAAAAAATTCATACTCATTAAATATTATGCAATGATACTGTTTTGGACCCCTCTCATATATTCAAAAAGTCATGAATGAAGTGTATTTTTCTTTAAAGAACTGTATGTAAGGTTTCCTTTTAATAGGCCTACTTCATCCATGGAAAATCACGCGTTTTCAGAAGTAATTTCAATACAATACTTTTTAAAAC
Organism: Timema californicum; assembly: GCA_902141385.1. Lineage (NCBI taxonomy): Eukaryota > Metazoa > Arthropoda > Insecta > Phasmatodea > Timematidae > Timema > Timema californicum. The sequence continues at coordinate 40,453 of CABFOW010000717.1, read as the reverse complement.
TTTCTTTCTTTTGAAAAAAAAACTCGCTTCGTTCTATTTGAAAATCAGGTGATAAGCTGGCTGCTTTTAACCAATGGGAAACTAGCCTTTGCAACATCAGGTTGCCAGGAGTTTTCCCATTAGTTGGCTTTAACACTGGGGACAAAGGGTCCAAGAAGCAAGGGGTAGGTCATATATAAGCAGCTTGTGCGTATAAATCCACACAGAAAACATAATATCACACAGAATGATAGTAATCCAAAGAGAGAAAATCTCAGTTTGTAACAGCACTAGCTCTGACTCTCCGCGTCAGTTCGTAAATAAACAAAAAGGTATAATTTTAATGCCAATTTTATAATAGTGAAAGGCAAATAAACAAAATAAGTCATGTAAAATGTTAAATCTCTACTAATTTAAAAATAAACCAATAAATAATCCCATAATAAAAAATACACGTACAATTAAATCTTCATCGCCATGTGGTAACAAGTGCGCAGTAGGCATACACACGTCGTCATCATCCTATAAAACGGTATCGTTATAATTACTGCTCAACCGTAGGTTATACAAGGGTCCAAATAATCAGCATAAAATCCGGAATCCCTATAATTATTATACTTACTACACTTATTACATCTTTTGTGTCATTCCATTTTACATCTTATTATCTTGTTATATCTTATCACTCAAACATCTTTAACATTTTCAAGGTATGAGAACACCAACTCTTTTACTAATGCAATATGTTTCTATTCTCACAGGTTCATAGTTCCCTCAAAAGTGGATTTATCTCTTTTAGATTTTGAAATGAAGGGAGTGGACTGGTGATAAAATCGATAATGAACATTTCTTTAGGAAATTTAATTCAAACAATATAGACATGAAAAAAATTAAAAAATTATGTATCACCTTTCATGAGATATAATCAAAAAACCTGTTTCAAGGTAATTTCAAGGCCACAGCTGCGGAAGCTCACACTTTATCTATGAAGATTTTTATTATATAAACTACATGCCTAAATGATCATACATACAAAATACAGGTATCTGTAATTATTTCAGCTATTTGCTAACAAAATTTCTAAAATGACTAGACTATATTTGGAGTAGATGTTTGACACATTCTCCGCACGGGTAAGTCAAATAAAAAACTATCAAATGTCAAATTGGGACCCTCAACATCCACCAATCAGCATTTTAAACTCCTTCTTGTACAATCTTGAACTAACTATGGCAATCCCAAGGAAATTATTGTACTCAATAAATTAAAATGAAATAAATCTGTGAAAAAAGTCTTACTCAACATCCAAACTGAGTGCACTAACGAACGCATTATTTCCCTATGAACGATAAAGTTTTTTTTTATTAGTTTGGCAATTTAAAGCTTCCCCTCCCTCTTCCACCTCCCCCTTTTATAATAAAGGTCCAATAATAGAGTAGAAGACAGAGCCCATTGACTTTTACCATCTTTTAAGAACTTGATATCTATAAATACTTATCCTGGCAAATTTCACTACACTGGATATAATCGCTAAGATAACTGTATGGTTTATGTTGGGAAAAACGTTGTATTTTGACCCAACCACCCGTAGGCTCGATCTGTCACAATAGCTTGTGGTAGGTGTAAGGTTTCAGACAAGGTAGTTGTGTGGGTTCAAAATAATATGTAGGTTTGTGAATTTTTGTGTTTAATAGTACTGTAGCTACTAAAAGATTTATACAAAAATGTGATGTCACTCGTAAGAATTGACTTAACTTTTCAATACTTAAACCATGCAAGTTAACTGTTACCACGCGGTATTTCTACCAAACTCGATCTCGGGACCCTGGGCTCCAGCGTTGCCCTCCAAGTACCATAGATGATCCGAAAACGTATTCTGTAATGGTATGGCTTCAGACAGAGTGACCACCCATGTAATAGATATAAATGTGACGCCCCTTTGCCAAAAAGTCAAGTTTTTTTTAACCATGATACTGTACCTTTTGTCCTAAATAGTTCACTCATTGTTATAATTTTTCGGCGCTCTGTTGTAACCTCCAGAGTATGTTACTTCATGCATGCTAAGACAACAATTGTAGTACATGTGTACAATCGAGTTATGTAAGTCCAAACAAACATTTAAATACTGCCTGGTGGCTGTGAGAGTTGTCATTTTATAGTTTTCATGTGGTTAAACTCCCCTCAAATATAAGACATGTTTGACAACACTGGTTTGTAGAGGTTGCCAATAGCTCCTTCTTACACCAGTACACCACCTTCAGACATAACTGAGGGTGAGGAGATTTGGCAACAGTTAATTGAGAGAAAACGAAGATAAAGATTTTCTCCGTAAATCCTGCAGTTCCCTCAGCCTTTATATTGGGTTTAGTTCAAGCTCGGACAGTGACATTTTGATGTTAGTTTGGAATTTAAACTTGGACAAAGTGTTGATGAAATTGAGTTGGACTATCGCTAAGGATTAGGCCGTACGGTTACTTGCTAGTGCTGGTCAACACACTCTCCAATTATAGCACAGTGTTCCTTGGATGTCAAACAATCTACCACTCTTGAATAATAAGCGTATTTGCATTTCCCACTTGCTTTTCCTTTATATCATTTTTATCAAACTTTTCCAAAAGGAGAGAGATCAGCTTGGCCTTATTATGATTATTCGACAAGAAGTTATCTTAAGTTAAATTCCTGTCCTCGTTAAAGTCAATGTCTTGAGAAAACTTTTTGGAATAACCACGAGATAACCATAAAAAATCGTAATACAATTTCTTCCTTAGCATCTTTAGACATATAAAATGTACGCTTCTAAAAGTGTCGTGTAAGTTCCAACAGCGGACCACACAACACGATGTAAGAACAAACCTCCAACAAAAATGTAAAAACTACCACTTGGATCAGCATTTTCTGCTTCTGTTCAAATATTGAATAAAATGCAGCCTTATTCTTTTTTTTTCATTCCGTTTTCATCAGAGATAAAGGGTAAGAAGTTGATTAAAACTCAAAATAGCTCACGCCAATACACCATACAAAGTAATGATGTAGCGGCTTTTTTTTTTATCAAATAATGTTTATTAAGAAATCAAAGGACATGATACTACTGGAAGCCTGTGACAAGTCTATTTGATAAGGAATAAATAAATCGACAATAAAACTTATCGGTACCTTGTTATTACAAATTTTATGAAACGTTTCTATCTATCTAATTATTTTTCAAGTAACAAATCCTCCATAACAAAATATGAAGTTTTTATATAGATTTGATTTCACTGCAACACATTCTTGATTCTATCATTCTATAAAATTATAGTGTGTGAAATTTTCCAGGCACTCATCAAGATCCAAGGTATTTGTTTTAAAAGTAGATTGTCATCGCTTATCTTTGTGTCTCCTAGTGTATATAAATTAGTGTTATCTTTTTGTATATCCTGTTATGGGACTTGGTTCAAGCGCTCCACCAGTCGATATGGAAGGACCAGTAGCAGATTTGGTTAAGGATCTAATTAAGAGTGATGATGTTGTCATATTTTCCAAGACGTACTGTCCTTATTGCAAGATGGCCAAAGAGGTACGTTAAAATATATTTCTTACGTTTATCTATGAAATGCAATATTTTGCATTTATTGATTAGAGCCTCTTGAATTTTCTAGTTCACTCATAATATGGATATCTAAAGTCTGCTCTTTATCACTGAATATGATAACTGGCCAACTAGGCCCTATCTTTTTTAAAACCCTATTTTAATTTAATATTGAAATTTTGGATTAATCATTTGTATTTTCAAACAACTTTGGTTTAGTTAAAGGCAACTATTAGGGTGTGCAATATTGTGCAATTATTGATTGGATCTTCTTGAATTTTCCAGTTCACACCTTAATATAGATCCTCAAAGTCTTTTCTTTATAACTGTAAATAACTGGTCAAATCTTGTTTTAAAAACCTATTTTAATTTAATAATTAGATTTTAGATGAATTATTTGTGCTTTCAAATAACTTTGGTTTAGGTAAAAGCAACTATCTTAGATACATTTATTTTATAGACCTTTATGTACACTAAAGCAACTATCTTAAATACATTCTTAGAAACCTTCACACATAAATAATAAGATGTGTGTAATGCACATGAGAGGGATTGCACACTCTATATCTATCCCTTGGCCATTTCTTTCTTAAAATGAACAAAATATTGATATTTGTACATTTTTACAAACAAAACAAATTTAGAAACTATTAGGATAAAAAAACCTCTTAATTAAATATAAAAAATTTCCACTCAGCTAAGCTATGGGGGCATCTTCTTGAACATAAGATCGAGGATGTCATTGAAATAAGACACCTATATTCCATTCACGATAGGTTTTTACCTGGATGACAGTTCGAAAATCATATGTTTAGGTTTTGGGTTGCCAACAATTGTAAAAGATCACAGTTTTGTTATAAATGTAAAGATCTTTAATTACCTGTTATATATTACATTTAAAATAACGTAAAATTAAGTTTTCTCATACTATTTCATTTTTTTAAATAATTTCTTTTTGTCCAACTCGAAACAATATTTTAAACATAATTAAAAGTACTTATTTTTCGTTTTGGAACGTTACTGATTTTGTGTAATATAGTGCACACATCAATACCTTTTAATACAGGCATCGTATTTACTTGGAAAAGAGAAAATTGTTGTCATTTTTTTTACATACAATACATGATTTTATGATTATTTTATCGTATTTTGAAATATTTAACCGAATAAAGTATTTTCATCAACTGCGTGTCTGCATCATTGTAAAAAAACTTGTTTACCGTTATGTTCAATCAGATGTTTTAAATTCGTCAGTCGCCATTTTGAGGCTATGTTCGTTAGAAGTTTTTGTGAAAGTGGTGTGAATATTTTTTTAAGTGGAATAAAACTATAAATAAACTTTGTGTCCGACCTCAAATAAATATATAAATAATATTGGCCTAAATTACTGTGGTTAACTATCACATTAATATATTACCATCTGTTTTCATTAGTCATCCAAAGTGATAGGTGTCAGCTGTTGGCGTAGTGATATATTAGGGATAGCTTCTAGTAACATTTCGAGCTGTCATTCAGGAAAACTTAGCTCGTGAATGCCTTATAGTTAATATTCAAGATATAGTAAGCTTTATCCGTCCCATTTAAGGCTCTTTTGCATTGTAATGTCACAATGTTTAGATATTTTATTCACTTTATTACACACACTAGAATATGTAGAATCAAATGACACCAAAATTAAGATTTTTTTTACACTTTTATTAAAAAATACTTTATAAAAGTAAAACTCTGCAGCACATTGCCCAAATCACTTTCAAAATGACGATGATGTACATAAACTTCCTGCAATCCTGCACACTGGATGGATGATGTCATCCCATGATTCCTTGCATTACACTCATGATCTTGCACATTGCGCACTAAAATGGCTATGATGTCATTGTATGATGAGTACCATCCGTGATTAATTATTAGGCTACATTGAATAGTTTATTTTATCTATAATTTTAAATTAAATTTGACACATACAAGGTTAGGTTAAAAATAAGTTGGGTTAGGAAAGTCTCATAATAATGGAATGTTAGTTTAAGGTGGGTTAGAGACGTGTCATAATAATTAATATACACCAGTTTTCATGTGATTTCCATGAGGTCATCAATATTATATTTAACTTACTCTAGAATCTAGTTGTTATGAATATTTGTGATTACCTACATTGAGTCAAATTACTTAAGGTTAAATTTACTACGAAGTAAAGTATCTGACATAGACGATTTTTGTCTCTTCATAAGGACAGTAAAAATAATGTTTGGGGGTTAATGTAGGGGCTAATATGTCCATATAGTTCTAGAACGGCCAAGCTATAGATGAATTTTACGTCTTTGTAAAGATGGTAGGTGAGTCAAACTTTTTCTTAATTTAAAAGTTTTTTTTTGCTTCTAATCAATTCTCTGTGTTTTAATGTTTCGAATAATGTACAGCCGATATCAATATTTTGGATAGGTAACTTACTTTTAAGAAATAAATGGCCAATGATGGAACAGATAAAGCCTAACTATGCTTGATACAATAAACTATTCAATATAATAATTAATTGTGGGTGGTACACATTATATCGGGACTATCCAATTAGTTATCCAAGTGGGCCACTCCAAAAAATCATAATATTTGGTGGGCCAGACATTTAAATTAAATCTAACTTGGAACGTTATTAGATTATACTTTTGTATTTTAAAAGGGGGGGAGGGGTTGGTGAAGTGAAACATAATTTGATATTTATATATTTCAGTGAAATTCAAACAAATGTACAATTTAGAATAGGACTAGGTGTAGTAAATAATTTTAAAAAAGTATATCATATCAAAATCATTTAAACACAAATAATCATTATTAAATAATAAACTATTAATGGTAAAACTACAATAGACTAATTACAATCAACCCACTCCACTAATACTAACAAATACTGCGCCTAACATTAAGCCAGATAAATATCAACTGGTGAGACATCGGCTGCTGTTGGGTAGAAGAGGTGCGAGTCACTCCGTCACACGGTTACCTGCATTGTTCAAGGTCAAAAGCAAGAATATGTTGTATAGCTCAGCCATTATGTAGTAGTGCTTGGAGGGAGAGATACCGTTTCTACAATGGGGAACGCACATCGCTGGAAGGTAAGCTTGCACTCCCTTGTGAACATACGATGTTGATGGCGCCAAGGACCGCGTAACACTGGCCTTGCAGCTTTCCCCACAATTGTAAGAGACTGAAGATCTCTATGGCCGTTCAAGGTCAGGTGCCTCTACATAACATCTGAACTATACTACACATCTCCAGTGATATAGTAGTTGGACTTTCAATCTGCGAGCCAGTCTGCTGAGCTTGGTGGGTTGGATGTGGCCCGAGAGCCACCAATTGAATAGACTTGCATTATATGATTGTGTCTTATCATTTTAGTGTGCATGGTCACATGTTTAACACAAAGCATCATGGGATGGCATGTTTTAGTGCGTTGGATCACAGGTGTAATGCAAAGCAGCACAGGAAAGTTACATGCCATCATAAATATTTACAGTTAGAAAGTGATTTGGGTGCTGTTCTTTCGAGTTTTGTTTGAATGTATTGCTTATCAAGCGTTAACACTTGGTGTTATCTGATTCTACCTTCTCATGTGTGTGTAACAAAGGGAATACATTATCTAATTATTGTACCCTAACAATAAAAAAGAGCCTAAAACAGGACAGATAATGTGTCTTATCACTCAGGTGAGCATTTAGTAGTAATTTATACATTCTGTCAAATTTACTTCAGTAATTATATCATTTAATAGTATTTAGCCAACCTGGAGTGAAGAAATTTGCCAGCTTCCAAAAAAGTAGGCTTATAATGGGACAACCCATAGTGGTCGGCTGGAAACTGACCTAGGGTGGCAAAACTACCTGATCTGCTAAACCCTGGCTAAAATATTTGGCTGTTGGGACCTGGGACATTTTAGTACTATTAAGCTGTGTTCCCACTAAAGAGCTACTTTTGTGTTTCACAATATTTTAAGATATCTCACATTCAAAAATTAACTTACTCAATCAACTTTAATCAACAAACTGTCCACTCTAAGAACATTGTTGCATTATGTTGGTGTTTGTTAACGGTAATTAAAACTAGATTCAACATGGTCTACACTGAAGAAAATTTTTATGTCAATATGCGTGATAAATTATAGGTTTTACTGGTGGCCTTGCCCTTATATTTAATGTCTTTAAGGTCCCAAAGACACACATGATGTTTGTAATGATCATCTAATTGAATGCAATTCTTTGAACTACATTTAAATGCCATGTTGACTAAATAGTTACTAATGCAACCAGGGTTCGCCATAGTGGGTCCAATTCGAAAAAACCCACCCAGGTTTTTTCAGGGGGGCCCACTTGATAAAACTTCTTGGTTTGCTATGCGTTTTTTTAAATTGCCTATGTTTACAGTTTGATGTAACATTACAGACTCATATAAGCAGCTAAGGTGTGGGAAAAAACTCAAAGTAAATGAACAGGAAGCGAGTCATTCGGATAACTCAGAAGGGGATTCCCCTCTATAGCCATAGCTGAAGGTCACAATATTTTGGCAGGGGATTCCCCTTTCCGGCTAGACAGCTGGAGCTGATTGGTTTAGCAGTATATATATGTCCATTCACGATATATTTTTACCTGGATGACAGTTCGAAAATAATATGTTTAGGTTTTGGTTTGCGAACACTTGTAAAAGATCACAGTTTTGTTATAAATGTAAAGACTTTTAATTACCTGTTATATATTACATTTAAAATAATTTAAACTTCAGTTTTCTCATAATATTTCATTTTTTTAAATAATTTCTTTTTATCCAACTTGAAACAATATTTTAAACATAATTAAAAGTACTTATTTTTCGTTTAGGAACTTTATTAATTATGTTTAATATAGTGCACACATAAATACCTTTTAATAAATGCATCATATTTACTTGGAAAAGAGAAAATTCTTGTTATTTTTTTTACATACAATAAATGATTTTATGATTATTTTATTGTATTTTAAAATATTTAACTGAATAAAATATTTTCATCTGCATGTCTGCATCATTGTAAAAAACCTTGTTTACCGTTATTTTCAATCATATGGTTTAGATTCGTCAGTGGCCATTTTGAAGCTATCCGTTCGTTATATGTTTTTGTGAAAGTGGTGTGAATATTTTTTTAAGTGGAATAAAACTATAAATACATTTTGTGTCCGACCTCAAATAAATATATAAATAATATTGGCCTAAATTACTGTGGTTAACTATCTCATTAATATATTACCATCTGTTTTCATTACAGTCATCCAAAGTGATATTATTTCATTTTTTTAAATAATTTCTTTTTATCCAACTTGAAACAATATTTTAAACATAATTAAAAGTACTTATTTTTCGTTTAGGAACTTTATTAATTATGTTTAATATAGTGCACACATAAATACCTTTTAATAAATGCATCATATTTACTTGGAAAAGAGAAAATTCTTGTTATTTTTTTTACATACAATAAATGATTTTATGATTATTTTATTGTATTTTAAAATATTTAACTGAATAAAATATTTTCATCTGCATGTCTGCATCATTGTAAAAAACCTTGTTTACCGTTATTTTCAATCATATGGTTTAGATTCGTCAGTGGCCATTTTGAAGCTATCCGTTCGTTATATGTTTTTGTGAAAGTGGTGTGAATATTTTTTTAAGTGGAATAAAACTATAAATACATTTTGTGTCCGACCTCAAATAAATATATAAATAATATTGGCCTAAATTACTGTGGTTAACTATCTCATTAATATATTACCATCTGTTTTCATTACAGTCATCCAAAGTGATAGATGTCAGCTGTTGGCGTAGTGATATATTAGGGATTACTTCTAGAAACATTTTGAGCTGTCATCCAGGTAAACTTAGCTCGTGAATGACTTATAGGCAGCTACCAACACAGTTTTCCATCTATCACATGTGATGATACTGAAAGTTACATTGCTCCGTTCTGGTTGTTCATTTTATGTACATCTAAGTAAATATAAGTGCTCTGTGAGTATTTGGATTTCGAGCTTCAAGCCGAGTTCGTCATTTAAGCTCGAGATAGAGATCAAAAGTTTTGCAGGCTCGTTATTTTCGAGCTTCCACTTCATGTATATAATAATCAATTTTTAAAACCCATAGGTAAGCATAGGCTATTTAATTTAGATAATTTCGGCATTTCCACTTATAAATCATTCAGGTACTTAACAAATTTCTTAAAACTAATATCAATTTTCACATTAATAATGTAATAAAGCTTTAGAACTACTTTCAACTTTTAAACTTATTCATTATTGTCGTCCATTTTGAATTATCCTTGATTGAAGTTGTATACTTGTATTTCCATGACAGAGCAATGGAAATAAAAATAGCTAAATAGATTACTAAATAATTGAATTAATATTAATTAATAATTAATTATTTATGACATTATCGACAGCTTTCATAAATTTATCTTTTAATTTTACACTTAACACATTGCACAAATGTATTAGGTTTGACTGAAAAATTATAAATTTAGTTAAATAGTTACAACACATTTAGAAATCAAAGATTAAAAGTTTCCTGAAAAAACCATTAAAACCAGTTTTTTTAACCCCTGAATGCCACCTTTTTAACTAAAACACTTAGGCTACCACATACCAGTCTCAACTGAAACAAACTATCCAAATAGAAGAAAGCCAAGAAACATTTGTATATTTAATTGAACGTTGGTCTGGGTTTCATATTGTCTTTTGATCCTTACTGCTTCAAATGAAGACTTGCAAAAAACACGAACATTTGTTTATTTTGACATCAACATTATATAACAGCAACTTAAATCAACAAACACCAATTTTTGTCTATATTTCTCCAGTGGAGCCAATGGAGTTGAGAAATTTACATTCAATCAATTGATTATTGCAAACAACATTTCTGTCCTTGGAACCCCAAAGACATGAAATATAAGTGCAGGCCTGCTACTAAAAGATTTTATTGAACCATATGTTGACACAAACTATAAAATGTTTCTACAGTGTAGACTCAGTATTGAATCTACAGTATCCCCATGGTTTATTTGGTGCTGACTGACAGTTGACAGCTTTAAAAAGTGACCAGACCAAATTATGTATCCCTTTGCCGAACTATATGATCTGCAAAAACATGTGTTTAGCATCTGTCACTTTTGACAGTCAAAATTCATCTGTGAGCTGTCAATCGGCACCAAAAAAGCCATGGGGCTACTGTAGTTTTAATTATAGAAAACAAACACCAACATGATGCAAAAACGTTCTTCCAGTGTGGACGGTTTGTTGACTGAAGTTGATCAAGTAATTTTCAAATGTGAAACATCCAACAATATTGTGAAAGACAAAAATTGCTCTATGTGGCTCCAGTGGAGGGACAGCATAATAACCAACATTTTATGTACACGTTTTTTTGAAGTATCTTTTTTATATTTTTTTATCCTATTTTAAGAAATCTTTAACATATAGGCCAACAAATTAAAGCACACAATGTAACTATATACAAGAATCTATCGAGATTAAACCGAAAACCACTTGATAACACCTGCCATGGCCATTAATTGATATCACTAATATAAAAGCCCAGATTAATGTTTTAAACATTTATAATGATACATACCAAATTTCCAAACATTCCATGATTAAATAGATACTTAAGTAGTACCTATGGTTACTAACCAACCTAACTTAACCTAACCTTTCATGCTTTAATAATCTAAAATTTTGAATAGTATTGATCAAATAAAAAATTTAATTTTCATAGAACATGTCATACACCTCAAAGGATCATGAGTCAACAATATAATACAAAAAACAAAGCCAACCATAAAGATAGTCATTATTTACATTTCTCGTGTAATTTTAGAGTTTTGACTGTATAGTTAAAGTATGTTGGGATAATAATAAAAACAGTGTAACAATATGAACATAATTTTTATATTTGATATGTTACTACTCCCTAACGTACAAACACCAGCAGAAAGGTGTTAAACCATATTTTTGATAACAATGAACATGTAGTCCACCCTACACAACACTTATAGGTTGGTTAGTTGGTCCCAAAGGTTTACTAGGTTATTAACTGAGAATTTATAACTTTTTTTATGACCTCTCCATCACTTATTAAGACTCAAAACCACGCTTTGTTATTACCAAATATATTGTGATAGAAACTCATTGTTAGCCAAGTTTTTTTTTTGTGTGTGTGAAAATGCATTTACATAAGTTTACCCACTCACACAAATATTGATGTACATGTCTAACCCTGGAGTATGAGTTAAGAGACAAGTCGTATTGAACGATACAGTAAATAGAATGAATGATATCTGGATTTTAGGTTAAGTGAGCCATTTTTCATTTGGTTTTTCTTTACCTTTCTTCACTCTCATACACTATTATTATCTCTTTTTACTTGCTCTGGAGATTTGTTCAATGCCCAGTTTAGTTCAGCTGGATTCTGCAGCCTTTTCACTCTTTGCTCTTGTTCACTCGCTTACTTCAAACATTAGAACAGGTTGATTGAATTTTTGTTGCTCACATGATATTGCTCTTCTCTCTATCTCGCTCATTTGTTATTTGAATGTACAAACTGAACTGGAGGGTCAGTTGTTCACAGATCTTTTGTCATTCACGTTCATTCATTTTGAGCTAAGGCTTGATCACTCACTCATCTTCTTTTATTCTCAATCATTCTTACTGAGCTGAGGGTCAGTTGTTCACGGCTCTTCTGTCATTAGTTGTTCAGCTGAGCTGAGAATTGGTCATTACCACTATTTTATTATTCTTGTTCACTTAATTCTTTAGTAATAATTTGAGTTGGCTACTGTGATCAATACAGTTTTAAATTATGTTTGCAAATTGAAATTTATACTTTAATCTATTTAGTTTTATCACAGTATTTGATTACACCAAGTATTTTATTGCAGGCCATAACAATTTACTTCTAAATGTATAATTTTATAATAGTAATGTATGTTGCTTAGAAAAAACCCCATTAAAGTTGCATCATCTTTTTAAAAAAATATGCACTTTTTAAATTCACAATTGTTACAATGTTAAGGAAAACAAAAGTTATGAAAAAACTGAATTTTGAAATATTGAATGAACTAAAGATGTACAGTACATCTAAACGAACGATTTTGCCCACTTCTAGTAAGAGGTATTATTAAAATAGAAGAGACAAAAGCAAGCCTTCATAGAGCCTATAACATAGTGGCTACGGAGAGGGAAAACCTGGAAAAGTCAGGGAATTTTTAGATGACAGGGAAAACAGGGAAATGTCAGAGAATTTAACTAAAAATAAGGAAAAGTCAGGGAAATGTCTAAACATCCCATTAATTTCACAACTAAATACTAAAACAAAAGTTATTAATACCTAAATAAAATGACATTTTAATTTTAAAAATAACTGATAAAACCATTTATGTTTATTAGATACAATTTTTTTTAAATATGTGATCAATAATAAATAAAATAAGTCATCATCCGCCATTAAAACTGGAAAAATGTTGCCTGGAAAGGTCAGGGAATTTGTAAAATATGTTTTATAGCCTGTTTAAAATTCAGATCCTTACCCAAAAGATTTGTATGATTTTGCTGTGGAAAGCATTAAAAGAGTATCTTACATGTTTGGCTTCAACAGAGGAAATAAAAACAAATGTGTTGAAACCTAGATTTGAAAAATGCAAACCTATAATGATTAAAACTAGAGGTTTTACCTCCCAGTAGCTATACCACAATCTGATTTCAACTGTTCTGACTTTAAATGTTGTGACTAAATAGCCTGTATTTATTGTATTTATGATGAACAGTGGTGGGTCACTGTAATTGATAAGATTAGTCGGGAAAACTGAAGACGTTGTATGTGAAGTTCTTTAAACCACTAGGTCCAAGAACATCTTTCCAAAAGTCTATTGAGGCATCCTGAGTTCCACTATCATGGGTCAACTCATGAGAAAACTCACACCTTTGGGGTTTACCACCCCTTTGGAGTTAACCACACCTACAAAAAGAGGCAAACTTTGTAATGAAATATCACAGCTGTTCAGTGACTAATCCCAGTGTCAATTTTATGGATAAGCCACAATTAACATTATTGATTTTTGGGACCTGCTAATCAATCCAAAGAAATAAAACCAGACAAGTATAAAATACGAATTATTTTACCACAAGTAGCTATCATTCATAACTTTATTCCCTTTAGGCTTAAGGTCTTTTCTAGTTCTCCCACTTCATATAGTATATTAATCCCAGGATATTAGTAAAGCTGAGTGAGTGGCAATGTTTAGGTCTTAATAAAATAAGAGATGGAGGTTCTCAGTTTTGAGATTTCTCAGGCTTAAGAATATAGAGGCAGGGTAAATTATGGCAAAAATTTGAAGATTTAGCTTTATCTCCTTCATACCTTTTAAAAGGTTGTAAAAACAGCATTTTTAGAATAAACCATTGCTGAATTTCGGGCTAAATTTGTCACTCGGACTGCAGTTGGGCAAAATACATTAAAATTCATTCCATTTTATAAGAGTAATAAAGTGGTTTCAGTCCCAACTTTCAAAGCTCTTAGGCTACATGATTTTAAGTTTCTTTGAAAATCAAAATTCGTCAAATTTAGCGTTGGCCATGTTGGAAAGTAGCGATACCAGAAAACCAAGTCAGAGGAACTTTTTTTTATAGAGATTGTTTTAATTATTGGAATATGTATGTGTTTATATTGTTTAATTATTGGAATATGTATGTGTTTATATTGTTTTAGTTATTGGAATATGTATGTGTGCATATTGTTTTAGTTATTGGAATATGTATGTGTGCATATTGTTTTAGTTATTGGAATATGTATGTGTGCAAAGACTTAGAGAAATTTAAAATTGGTCTTGCAACCAAATAATTTTTTTTGGGATTTCATATGGAATGACACAATAACTATTTGAATTAAACAAAATATATTTAAGTACATCTTGGGCAAAAAATTATTTATATATATTATTATGTTATGGCTGCACGTTGTGCACCAATTATGAAGTTACAGGTTTTATTGTACTACGATGCCTCACGATGGGAGCCAATTGAAGTATTATGTGTCCACGATGGGCATTAATTATGTTTTTGGTTTAATTAGCTGATATTTGCCCTGTGATCGAGCACTAATTATAGCATCACAGTATCTATTGCAATATAATTGCCCCGTGATTGAGAGCCAACTATGGAGATACAGAATTAGATTGGTATTTATAGCCCCGTGATCGAGCACCAATCAAAGTGAAGTTTTATATTGTGATCTTTGCCCTCTGATCGAGCACTAGTTATATTGATATCAATTCTTTACGATGATGTTGATACGAGCATGTCCTACTGCACACTTGTATACAGCTCTGCTATCAGGTTAATTGTAATTCTTACACTTATGAAATAAGTAAGACCTTTAAATTTGCACACTCTTTATTTAGATCATTGCACCCTTGTTGCTGATGATTTGATATTAAATGATAAAGTTTTTGGTGAAATTAAGGATTGCTTTTGTATGATAATACACGTCCCGCGTTATGAGTACTGTGTGCTATACTGATTTATGTCACTGCTTTTATCTATATATTTTACCAGCACTGATACGGATTCATACACACAAGCGGCTTATATATATGACCTACCCCTTGTCACCAGTGTTAAAACCAACTAATAGGAGTCCTGGCGACAGGTGTTGTGAAGGCTAGCTTCTTCCTATTGAGTTGAGGGAGCTAGCATCACTTGCTTACTTTTTTTGGTAAACACTACGGAGTTGATTTTTGAAAGAAAAATGAGTTCTATGGTGTAATCTATTGACATTAATTCTTAAAAGCATGTGACTCTCCATGGATGAAGTCTTAAAAGGATATTTTCATATAGTTTATTAAAGAAAAATACCTTCATCCATGACTTTTGAAATATATGAATGGGGTCCAAAACAGTATCATTACAACTTATAAAAATGTTTTTTTAATTCACTTTATTTTTAGAACAAAAGATTGCCCATCTATGTAAATAGGCCTAGAGCAAAAAAAAAAAAATTAATACCCCATTCTAACTTTCAACTTACCACACATTATTGAAACCAATATTTTTTTAAATAGAAAAGTTGGCTTTGAGGCAAGGAAAAAGGTTTTTACGATGAACTAATCAACAAACTTAAACACTAAAAGACAATAAGATTTTCTCAAAGCCAACACTTTAAAAGCAATAAAAATAATAATAATACTTAGCACCTCATCTTACAACCTGTTCAAGTTATACGTTATAAAATAATTGATATTAAAAAATTCTAAATATTTGTGTGTATTTAGTGCAGTCTAAGAGAGAATAAAATATATTCAACTAGTGTTTGGTACAGAACAATGTGAGTGCTAGTAATAAGTCTCACTCTATATTCTTTAAATTGAAAAATGGTATCTAGACACATGAATCGAACACAGGACCTTTGGTTTAATACATCGTCATTGTATGATTGACAGCATGAAACAATCCGGAGTCAAAGGTGACTGCATTATCTGATAAGCTCATGATCTTAATTGATCACTCATATGCAGCTGCCAATTTACAAACATCCATCACTGACTTTACCTTAAAATATGAGTGAAACATGACACTGGGCACAGGACGGGTCCTTGATAGCTTAGTGGTTAGATCATTGACATACTAAGCCAAAAGTTCCTGGTCAATTCCTATGTTCAATTGTTATTTTTCATTTTAAAGAATATGATAATTAGATGCGGCTATAACAATAATTAACTATAATAGCTTGGATATTTAATCCATCGTTCCCATATTGACAATTAAATTATTATTGTTTGGTAGAGCCACTGTTAAAGGCAAAGAATAGGCCTAATGTTTGAGTAGAAATTCACAAACATACATTTTAAGATTAGCTTTTACTAACTACGGGAAATTTATTTGAGTCCTCTTGAAGACTGGATGATACTTAAAAACGTGAAATAATCCACTCCTAATCTTGAGTCATTTTAAAATGCATTACTGCACCCCCAATTTCTTTTTGCTACTAAATCTTTATTAAATGTCATATTTATGTTTCACATTGATGTTTTAAGTAGAAGTTTAAAGCTACTCTTTCCCTGAAAAAAAAAGGATTTTATTTTCAGGTGTTTGACAAACTGAAACACAAGTATACAGCGGTTGAGTTAGACAACAGGGACGACGGGGACAGCATCCAGGCCGTTTTAGCCCAACTCACTGGTGCCAAAACTGTAAGTTGGTCTTAAAATTTGTGGTAACTTAGAAATAAACATCTTTGTAATTGAATACACAGGAATTTTCAAGCATTTAGAATTAGCAAAATTCTTACAAGCTTAATGGGATTTATTTAAAACATGATTATGATATCTTCTTCTATTTTTAAAATCAGGGTATCAAATGTCAAAACAATTGGTGTGCATTTTGTTTTTAGTGGCAAACACTGTCTAATTTTCACTAAAATAATTATGAATGTGAATTAACGACATTGCCTATGTGGTGAATTCAAAGCTATTTTGGGAAGTGGGTTGCTTCTTAACCTGATTCACTCAAGCATGAAATCTGTGGCCTCTTCTGACAGTTATCACCCCCTCCATGATGACCCTTCCTCTCTTTGGCAAATTAGCCTGTCAGAAGGGTACAAATTCCATTTACCACTCAGTTCCTTTTGGTTAACTAAGACAGTTGCTTGTTGACTTAGTTTGCTGTAGGAGTCTTGTGTTTAGGCGAGTGGTGTCCCTATCATAGCTTTCTAAATACCCACTGGGCTCTTTCATTCTCTTTTGAGACATCTTAGTCGCATTAACATAATTAATATATATGTAAGTAGTTTTTAAGAATGAAATCAAACACATGGGCTTAACGTCACACTCGTTTGGTTTAACTGATTAGGTCAGGATTCATATTCTGACTGAGGGTTTTGGGAATTTCTGCAGTAGAAATTATACTATAGGCACTTTCTGGGACATAACCTGTTTTATTTGGACTGAAAGAAAAAAGTTAACAAATATCAAACAGTTGTATACACACTTGGTAAATATCATTAGAGCTAATGTTTCTGGCAATTACTCAGGGACTCCAGAACAAAGGGTTTGGGGAGCCTCAGTCCCCTGTTTATATTTGGGGGGG
>CABFOW010000717.1:0-15871 GCA_902141385.1 Timema californicum | reverse complement strand
GGGGGGGATGATTCAAGCTTCACTTATTTTTGCTGACAAGGGGGAAGGAGGGGTTAGACCAAGCTTACTTAAGACAGAGACAAACAAGAATTTAACTACCAGTTTAATACAGTAAATTTAAATTCACTGTGCAACAATGTTTATTCTGAATTATTTCACACCATTATTTACACCTCTTATGTTAATAACTACCAGCAATTTATAAATTGCATGAACAATATTTTTTTTCCTGTGAACAGATAACAAAATAAGTCGACAAATATTATGTAAGCAAGGGGGGGATTCGGAAAATAGTATGTAAGTATGAGAGGGGGTAAAGTGATAGCTTTTGTTTGTTTACAATGAGGCCAGGGTGTCCAAAATTGCCAAAAATGTGCTTAACACCTGAACACACCCTAATCTTCACTAAATTCAAATCAATGAGTTTACTGTCTATAAACTTTAAAATAAGTAAGAAATTCTTAGTACAATATAATATGTGTTATTCTAAGGTTCTGATATTGGATAGGAATGTTGGAAAATTTAGCCAGAAAGGCTTGGGTTATGTTACCATTCTCATAGTGTCCTGACCTGGTAACAAAATCTAGATCATATTTTGTTAGTTTTGCTTTTTCATTAATAAATAGGCCTACTTTTAATTTTGATATCTAAATCAACGTGCCAGAACAGTCACTCTTCTTACAGACTGTTGCTTACTTGATAAACAAATTTTCCTCTTTGGGCTTTGATGTTTCCCCATTTTAACTAACAGTACACTGAGCACCATCACTCTTGAAGCCAATGCATGGAAAAAAGGGGGAGGGGGCGGGAGAAAATTAACCGTTCACCCTTCAAGGTAACTCGTCTGCCTTCTAATGACATTTCCCCTCTTTCGCTGCAAAGTAGAGGGCCTCACTTCACTATTAGCCCCTGGACAGCATTGTCTTCCATTTATATTTTCCATTTTTCTCGTTTCCTATTCTAGATAGATATATAGTTTCAGGGAATTTTAAAATTTATATTATATTAGGAATAAATAAATAAATAAAATAGCCTAAGCTGTAGACAATTTTTTTTTAATGTTTAAAAAAACTACTTTCAAATACAAAATATGATTTTAAAATGATGGACTATATTTAAAATTATTTCAGAATTTATGGTTTTTGTTTCAATGTTCTATCTTTAAAACTCTCTGAATAAAACAGAAAAACATTTGAAATCGTATCTTGTTTTGCTGTGACGTCACAGGTAGAAAACGTTGCTAAGCAGGGAGTCGAACTAGAACAGGAACACTAAAAATAATTTCCTTAAGAATTAAAACTGGAATTGATAAAGGTTCTTATCGATTTTTAAAAGTCCTAAACTTTTTAATTATTTAAAAAAATTGCATTCTATGCTCCTCTTACTAACTTAATTTGACTTTGAAATAATCTATTTTTCCTTTTATCATGATGTTTTGTCAAGGAAGGATGTATATATTTTTAAGGAGAGTGTCATTTAGCAGTAGGGATGTGAAGAAAGTATTGAAACGTTACTGATATTGATATTTTTCTTTCAATACTAGTTTTTTTTGCTCAATACTTTTCCCCCCTTATACTTTTACTGATATTAGTGCCCACACTCCGGTATCGGATCAGTATCGAAAGAAATAACTTTTTTGTTATCTTCACTTATACTGGGATTACATTTTTACTAGTGTGGACTTTGGAGGAAGAACACACTACTTCTCAATTCTCATTCATTTCCTGCATGTCAAGCAAGAAGCAACTAAAGCTTTCAATCTCTTTTAGCTCATCATAATTCATACCTAGTCTTCCGATAAATTTAATGGTTAAAGAAGGGTACAAAATGGGTTGAAAAAATATACGACCAATATTAAATAACTTCTATCAGCTACATTTTCATAAATGTTTTGTTATCTGGTATGGTAAAACCTTTTATAATATCCATTATACATTACTATCTATCAAACCTTCCAAGTTCTAACATACAACATAGATGCAAGTGACCTAAGTATACTCTAATATGGTTAAATCATTATAATTTTCAGTGTTTAAAGAAATATGAAAATAACATTATGATGCAAGAGTTGAAATTATTATTACTAGATAAAAAAATATTTTTTCACATTATAATTTCAATACTGATACTTACTGTTATCGATACTTAACCTTCGATACTAGTACGGTATTGATATTTTTCTTCCGATACTTTTAATGAGTACAGTATCGATACTTTAAATACCACATCCCTACTTAGCAGTAAGCACTAGTGAGAAATGATTATTGTAATGTTGTATAGGGTTTTATCAATTTACTCTCTACAGCCAGGGCTGTGAAGCCAGGGTCTAAGGAATTTTGGGTGGAGTCATTTTATAGAAAGGTACCAACTCTGACTTCAAAATAAAAACTTATAAATTATAATTTGGAAAAAAAATTGGTGGTAATGATTCAAGTGGTGGTTATGAAATGGCCTATGCTACCATTTTAGTATTTAGTATTTTAAAATCTTAATATGTATTAATTAGTAATACATTTACTAGAGTAAATCTATTTTACTGCAGTAAATTTTTCACTACCTACTAATTAATATATACATTTGCCAATGATGGAGGAGTCTGAATCAGACAGAAAAATATAGGAGTCAAGAGTCGAAGGTTTAGCTTACTTACTCCGTAGCCCTGCTAGAATCTAGCACTTGGGCTTTGCCTTTAATTTCAAACATTTTTGTGAAATCTATATACTAATGTATTTTTGTTGTATTTTTCAGGTGCCTAGGGTGTTTGTGAAGGGCGAGTGTTTAGGTGGGGGAACAGACGTCAAGAAACTGTTCGAAAGTGGCGCTCTAGTTGCCAAACTGCAGTGATTGGCTTGCACACAACACGCTATGTTCCACTGATTGGCTTGTAAAGAACAATTAGAGGGAACATTGCCTGCTCTGGGGTCTTACCTCTTTGTACTGGATCACCCACACTTGGCCAATTTCACATTATATCTTGCTATATTGAAATAAATCTGCCTTTGGTATATGGTTTCTACTTTTTGATCAGATTAAAATAAAATAGATTGGTGATTGTGAGGTAAAAAATTGCTTAAAGTATTATAACAAAGTATATAAATACTAAAATGATTGAATAATTTTATATAATATTCTGTAAATATCTTACAAAGTATGTATTACTTATTAAACATTTGAATTAATCTCTTTAAATATGTTTGTATACTTATTTGGTTCAGTAACATTTTCAATTCATGTTTATATCAATATGAACATATATCTATAAGTATTGGAAGTCTCCAGCAAGAGTAAAAGCTTAAACTAATATTTTCCCTTCTTCCATTTCTTTTATTCATTTCTCGTTTAAAAGAATAGGAAAAAAGTTGGGAAGAAACAGAAAGGGAATCAAAAAGAAAAAAATATTGCTCATTCTTACAACCCTTAGTAATTGACTAGCATGCTTGACTGACTGACCCGTGAGACCTATTACACTAGAGATGGATTTTACATCATTTCATTTTCTTAAGTCACTCCAAGCTATTTTAGCTATATATTATTAAAACTTGTCCTTTGTTTCTTTATGCTTACTACCAAGAGCCAATATTGTCACTATTTATTTAACTGCATCTTAATATATATCTGGGCTATCCCCATTTAACTACACAATAGCATACAGCTGGTTAAAGTAGAATTAAGACAAAAATGTCACCATTTGTATGTATGAAGAGTCGGAAACACCAGCCTCAGTACAGCCGACCATTACTTAAACCCTAACCTCCCTGTGACCAGCAAATCAAACAAGATTTCTGTTAAGTCATTGTGCCTACCAATACTGCCACTATTCACCCTTCTCATCCTGTTCCCTTGGATTTTATAGAGTACTGCAATAGCTTGTGTACTCACAATAAGGTATATAGAAAATA
Organism: Timema californicum; assembly: GCA_902141385.1. NCBI lineage: Eukaryota > Metazoa > Arthropoda > Insecta > Phasmatodea > Timematidae > Timema > Timema californicum. The sequence goes on along the minus strand of CABFOW010000717.1, from coordinate 11,972 downwards.
TAAATTGCTGGTTCATAAAACAAAAAGAAGCTTGCATATTTCTACTTGTTTATTTGTTGTATTTAGTTTTACCTTGTTTTATCTTTCTCTTGATTAAATATGAACCCTGCCTTTGCCCCAGAAGGTAGCAAGCACACCTTGGTTAACTTGTGGTGCAACTTATAAGTAAGGGCCCTAGGGTAATCACTTATGGCAAGAACTTTCAAGATAAACAAAATATATATACATTTAAAAAAAAACACACACACACACCCACATACACAAGAACCATTCAACATTTTGTGGGGGAGTGGGGGGTGATCAACAGTTGGTAGAATGTGGAACTTTTTAAGATATTTGAGAAGTTATATTGTGACAGACTTACAGTGTACATGGGAGATAAAGTCAAAAAAGCAATGGCCAATACATCTTTCATTAAGACAAGGTTGTTACTGACCAACAATTTGCACCTCCTGGAGATGAGGAAAGAACTGGTAAAGTAAATATGAAACACAACTTTGTATCGACCTGAAGCATGGACCCTCATGACGAGAGGTAAAAATATATTTGGAAATATTTGAGATTTGGAGCTGGAGGAGAATAGAAAGGATTAAGTTATAAGAAGAGGAAATGAAAAGAAAGCCACTGTGCAGTTGATTCTACAAGAAACGGGTAATCAGAAGTGTAATATGAGAAGAAAAGGGTTATTGAGTAATTGATGGCAAAGGGGACGGGAGGAGGGGAGTACGAGGACAACAATGCAGAAAACATATTAAAACACACTAACCAAGAAACATCTACTGACATAATATCCCTTTGCAGTGTTTGCATTGTAATGTGCTCCCCAAACCATACTTCTTACAACCACACTCATTACTTTGACAATCTTTTTTCACTGACAACTCACAAATTCTCACAGTGCTTGTGAAACTTCTAGTTAGGTTTCCCATATTGGGCAGTATTTGTTCTACACACGTGTCCAGCCCCACTTTACTATGTTGGGTAGAGTCCGCCCCTTCATGATTACATTGTGTTAGCTTTTTTGGGGTAACTCCATTATTTATGACATCTACACCAACAGTTGAGAAAACTTGGATGTTATGAAACACTGGACTAGCCACTAAATTGTGGGATAGAAATGAAAATAAATTTGTTTTGCTGTCACTATTATGCAGAAATTGTTGCCAGTTCTTTGGCAAAGTAGTGTTGGCTCTAACTTGTCTTCGTTTGCTTGAACCTCGACATTCTCTGGCTTGTGATTTGATACTTTTATTAGAGTAGACATCCCAAGAAATGTCTATCCTTGCTGCATCCAACTTGTTTGCATCTTCTAGTATGCGTTTGTTAAACATTTCTTCATATTCTGAAAATGTTTTTCAACTCTCGGTTGCAGTATGTGCACAAGAGCTGGCCCATTGTAAATAACAGCATGCACTGAAATTCCTGAGGTCATTGAATTAGAAGACATACATGCTTCTTCAAGGAATGTCGTCGGTTCCTCTGGATCATCTACATACACCACATCCCCGTCAATATTATTGTCAGAAACTTTGGCAACATCTGTGGGCTTTTACAAAATTTTGACTAGAGGTGTGTTTCCTTTTCGAATGTAACCCTCTGGAAGTGAATGTGGGTACGGATGGTTCTCATAGCAAAAGAAAACACTCGTCTGCATGTTTCTGTACTGCTTATCACAAATAACATGGAAAACAAATCTACATCCTTTTTTAGATTATTCACAAGGATAGATGGCTTGCCAATGTTCTAACAAATAAAACAAATTTATTTTTTGTGATTCATTCATACATTGGTTTTTCATTACATTTCATCCTCTTCTCAACAAACTCTTTGTACTGTTACTCTCTACACTCTGATATTATCATTACATTGTGAATATATTCATCAAACAGGGCCACATTTTGCAAATAAAATATTTCCTTCCCTATATCTACATATTAATCATATTTACTGTTAGAGTATATATATGATTGCACATTATTTCAATAGTGCTATATGAGCATATTATTTTTTCATGCTACCAAATAATTTTTTCTTATTCTATAATTTTGTAACCGCTGATGTAGTTACTTAAACAAAAATTGCAGGCAAAAGAGTATTGTACAAAATTAATATTTTTTAAAATTCTTTTTGTATGGATTTACTTATAATTTGTGTAATATGAAAACTGTCCATCTCTATAATTTTTTCTCTAGCAATAGAGGTTTTGTTTGCTGCGAATAAAATTGAAATATGCCTGACGGTTTCAGAGATAATGCAATTTATAGCATGTGTGGGGTGGCTATATTGATGATATCATAGCTGCTGACCGGGGAGGAATTTTAAGTGGCTCCATCTCTTAAAATGAAACCTTTGGCAAGTTATATCACTGTACCAAGTCTCGCACTACTAACATTAAATGCTATTTTCTCTTGTAATGCTACTTTACTATTATGTTTGTCAGTGGTGTAGCTAACACTTTGAAGAAGGGTAGACTGAAAATAAACAAAAAATAATTTTACCTTATCTTCTTATATGTTAACTCTATCCGGCGGTTCTTCTCGGCAAATACATCTATCACTCTTTCTCTGAAATTATGTTTGCGTGACAAACGGTTTAATAGTTTTTTTTCAATAGTTAAAACACTTAAATTTGATAGTCTATTGTTTGTCATGGAGTTTCTTAAAAAGGTTTTTTTATTAGTTTTAAAGCGTTCATACACTTCCCCCAGATCATTTTTTACAATGTATGTTGCAAGCTGTTAGGAAGGGACTTGCTTATTAGGATCACAGTGTATATTTCTTAATTCATTTTTGAGTTTTTCATCATTAAAAAATGAATATTGATTAACACATTTCTTTAGTTTATTTAAAGAAAAAAATGGTAGAAAATTCTTTGAAGAGATTTTCACAAACAAGCTCAACAAAATAAAACTTATTAAAATCAGCAAATCGTATTTGCAGCTGAACCAACTAAGAATCAATAATTTCATAAGTTAATCTTGTTAAGGATTGAATCAAACTGTTATTGAAACATAGATTTTTGCTAAGTGCCATACTTTCATCACAACATGTTTTGATAGTGTCATTATTTCTTAATATTATTTATTCAGATCCTAATTTTATTGTTGTACAAAGTTACCTCTGAAGTAGACTTTGCTTGCAAAATGTTGAAAAGATGAGTGATAAAAATATAATCTTGTTGTAAAACACAATAGATAGACAAAAGTTTGATCTCGACCTCGTTTGAGGCCGATTGCACTAATAGTAGAGTCTGCATCCCAGTTATAGTCTAAATAATCTATTATATTGCTTAGAGCACTGTTTAGATCTTCATAATGAGCAGCGATGGTTGATGTAGTTCAGGAATGATAATTCCAACACTATAATGAGCAGCGATTGTTGATGTAGCTCGAGAATGATAATTCCAACACTATAATGAGCAGCGATTGTTGATATAGCTCGGGAATGATAATTCCATCACTATAATGAGCAGCGATTGTTGATGTAGCTCGGGAATGATAATTCCAACACTAATGAGCAGTGATTGTTGATGTAGCTCGGGAATGATAATTCCAACACTATAATGAGCAGTGATTGTTGATGTAGCTCGGGAATGATAATTCCAACACTATAATGAGTAGCGATTGTTGATGTAGCTCGGGAATGATAATTCCAACATGTTGTAATTGCTTGAGGTAATTTAAAGCCAAACACTCTCAAGAGCTCAGTCCTTTTAGATGATTTACTAAAAAATGTATGAAATGCTGTATGAGCATATACAAATAAACAAAGTTGTTTGATTGTCAGATTTGCGCAGTAACACAAATTTAATTGATGAGTGTAAGAGTGAACAAACATAGCATTAGAACAGTGTTCTTACCCGCCTCGGTGGCGTAGTTGGCTAACGCGCTTGTCGTGTTGAGCTCAACCGCTGAGGACGGGGAGATCGAGGTTCGAATCTCGATCGGGTGAACTGGGGGTGGTTTTTCCTAAATGGTTTTCCACTCTCCCTCCACGCAAATGCGGGTTCACTTCCTCTAATTCAACCTTCCCAATTCCTAATCTATTAGAGTAATTAGTACTTAAAGCGTATAACCCGAACGGGTAGTAAGACGTGGTGCTAAATATTATTATTATTATTAACAGTGTTCTTTCACTAAAGCTTGAAGCCCACCTTGACTGTTAGACTTTACGCCTGCTCCATCATATGTTTGAGAAATTAGTTTCTTATCAACGTTCCAATCCTTAAGAACAGCAATAATAACTTCAAATAGTCCTTTTGCAGTCTTGTTTTTTGAAATGTCAACAAAATCTACAAATATTTCTTCAACATCAACTTCTTTGCAGTATCGAAATATTACACTTAATTGAGACTTGAGAGACGTCCAGTGTTTCACCAGCTGGAACTGACATAAATTCACAAGAATTAATTTCTTGTTGCACTTTTTTATTTATTACATTAGTGATAACTTCAACAAACTCATTTTGTATCTCCCCTGATATACTCTTGAAAACGGAGTTAGATTCTAAATGTGCCCTCATGAACCGTTCTTCTTGAGCAAGTAAATCTAACAGCTCAAGATAGTTGCCCTTTTTATTGGAACTTTCATCTTCACAATGATCACAAAATGCCTGTTCTTGTTTGCAGAGGAGACATACCACTTGGACAAGTCGGCTGACAGTTTTTCTGTTGAGTGCAACTTGTTCATTGTGTTTGATAGCTGAAAGATGAGCAGCTTCGGGAAAAACATGTTTAATTCTACCATGGTCTAAAAGTTGAAAACACTTGGTATTAAATACATGTTTAGAAAAAAATTTGAAGTTTGTTTGCTTTACTATGGTTTATTTTATTTTAGAAATACCTTGCTTACTCCATTCAAGCTCCCTTCGAAACACAAGACAAAACAAAAACAAAAAAATCTTAGTTTAGACTTGCTACCTGTTAACCACTTGCCTTTATTGTACCAACGTTATTGAAATGTCCTTCTTTTGTTTGTTTTTTTGGGGAGTAATATCTAGAATTGATTTGGTTCCATATGTTTAATTTCACGGTTTTGTTCATATGACATTGTTGAAAATAGCACTATTAGCAAATTGCTCAGGTCGTCCCCTTACATTTTAAAATGAATTTTAAACTAGTAACTTAAAAGTAATTTTAATACACATTACACGATTCACTGTATCTCGAGTCAAAACTAAAAGTGAATATAATTTTGGAAAGGCATTACTGTTTTTAAATGGGAAAACCACCTATTATCGTAAACTTTCGTGTGTAGATACCAGCATTTGTAAAAATATTAGCTGTTTTGCTTACCACGCTAGTTTAGTATTCTAGTAGTTACTACTTATAGACTTAGATTAATAAAAAGTTATAGTTTGAGAAAATGTTCTTCCAACACAACTTTTTTAAATATTGCGCTTACTTTGAAGTATTTTTTTATAAATTCTGTCAAGTAAGGAAGGCAAATACTATTAGCTCAAATAGTAGGTCACTTGCTTCATGCTTGAATGATTTTGACAAAAAAAACTCTCAAGAACCAAACCACCCATTCCCATCCTCTACCTCCTAGACACCGATTACCTTTCCACAACCCTCATTAGAGACAGCAGGTGAAAATTCAACGTTGCCAATTATAAAACCAAATCCAAAATATTCACAACATATGAAACATTATTTCATTAAATTAATATTTACACGTTGAAAACAATTGATGTATTGTTTAAGATAAATATATTTTTATTAGAGATAGGCCACTCGAATCTTCGAATCCACCGAATCCTGACAAGTATTAGAGATTCGAGGATTCGATGTTTTACTGGATTCGATGATCGAATCTTTCACCTCATAAACAAAGCATAATATGTTGAATTCAAAAATTACTTAGTTAGGCCTACTTGAAAATCACAACTTAATTCGTAATATTTATTTTGTCAGACAAAAGAGATAAACATTAATAAAATCTTCTTTAAAAAAATAAAAAATTATTAGGTGGGGAAAATCTTACGTGCCTAGTACCCTACCCTCCCAACCGTATGGAAAACTTGGGACTCGATCGGTTCGGCACATGCTCACTTATAAACTTTCACCTCACGAACAATCTTGTAAATATTTTAATCAACACATTAAAACTCTTCAAAAACTGAAAATCAAAACTATAATTACAAATAAACTCGAAATAAATTAAACAAATTGTGGCTTTTTTTTAACAGAAATAATAACTCATTACACATGATACAAAGTCAGCCGCCATTACACACGATACAAAGTCGGCTGCCATGACGTATATGTTTACTCGCCCGAGTGATGATTAAAATAAAGATACTGTTAATTCTTACTACCCAACTGGTTTTAATTATCTACAACTATGTAAAGAGCCCCAATTTATTTCATACGATCCTTAAGTTAGATATTTTGTTGGGTTTCATGAAAAATAAATACTGTCAACAGTCTGACAGTGATAAAATTGTTTATTTATCCCTATCAACCTACATATCGTATATCGATTGTTTGTTTAAAATCGATTCAGGTAATCTGATCACTTAGTAAGCTCTCTCAAGTTTTAAGAATCAAATAACAACTTGCTAATCCATTATTTATTTTTTAATTGATTTTAACTTAGTTTTTATTATTAAAAAAAAATATGTTATTGTAAGTAATTGTAGAAATATTCAAACGTAGTCCTGCCTTATAAAATGGAAATGAATATATTGTAGCTGAAAATATGTTCGTGTTTTAAATAGAATGTGTTCTCATAAATCTATATTTCACAATAATCGAATTATATTTGTTTTCTACGCAAAAATTGATAATGGATATAAAAGAAAATAATAATAAAACATACTTAAGCATTATTGAGTTCACTCTTTCCAATGTATGTTTAATTGTTAAACATGTTGTTCTAGTCTTTATTAAAAATATCTGTATTCTTATTTTTGCTATCTTAATACAATAAATTAGCCTTTAATGATGATTAAAGTTGATCAAAGGATATATAGGCCTAATCTGTTTATTTCACATGTTATTTAGAAACTTTTAAAAATAACTAAAATACACTCAAATTTTGATTGATTTGATTTCCAAACAATAATACGAGTCTAGATTGTTTAATTTGGCTGGATTTTATTTAACCTGTATTTTGCGAGGGAGGTTTAGGGTTGATCAAAATTGAAAGCATGATTGAAATAAACCTTAATTCACAGTTTAGGCCTATATTGTGTAATGTGGGTCTATTTGTAAATCATTAAAATTTATAAAGATTTGATAGGATTTGGATTTGAGATTCGAAAATAAAATGTAGATTCGGATTCGAGAAATAGTGGATTCGACCCATCTCTAATTTTTATGAATAATATTATAAGTAACCAACATTAATTAATAATTTGTTAATTAAGTTTCTAAACCTCAACCAAATTTGACAACTCTTTCTTTGGATACTAGGTTCTTCTCATGGCTATGAGCGGCACCGGGGAAGTAGGGATAGAGAGGATGGAAACCAGGGGGGGAACCTTTGCTACAAAATAAGGGGAGTCTCAATATGAGAAAGGGAAAGAGAAAAATAAGGCTATCTTTTGCAACAACAAATAATTATGTACATTTTATTCGCAGCAGAGCTGCTGTAAAATCTACCATTTTTTAAATAAACTTTTTGTATTAATTTTTCTATCCTAAAAAAGGATTGAGGAGACTTAGTCTCATAGTCTACCCCAATACTACACCCCTGATGTTTGTAATATACTTCACAATCATACGTGGTGTTCTGGGAATATATGTGTTGGCTCTATAAAACATGGAAAAGCCAGGGAATTTTAAAACGTTTTTATTTTTCATTTAATATGTAAAAAAGGTAATATTTAATCAAACGGATTAGTTGAAACGTTATTTCAGCCAGAAGCAAAGGAGGATAACAGATTCTCTAGACTCAATAATTTATTATGTTTGTGGTGAAACAGGCGTGGTCTTCCCCATTGCAAGGATCCTTTATCTGCTATATCAGCCATGGGACAGCTGATCCTTCTGGAACTCTGGAATACACAATATTTTAGTACACTAATTATATTAATGGACTTACTGCTAATGTGCAGGTATTTTTGACATTATATTAGGGGTATTTTACATAACTTTCTGATTCAACTGATTATATCAGCGCACAGCTTACAATATAACTTAATTTAAAAAAGAAAAAAAAACACTAATTTTCTTGACGGTCAGCTTACCACTCTGAAAGTGGTGATTATTAGCAACATTCTAACTTGGAGTATCAGAAGGTTGAACATAAATTATGCACCAAAATAAAGCAGAAAACTTATTAAGAAAGAAAGCTCTAAATAAATACATTAATAAGAGATTCACTTGTGAATCTTGTTTAAGTTTTAATCCAATATGGTTGATCTCAGTGGTCTTGGGGTAAAGTGCTTGCCTCAGGACTCGATGTTGGTGGGTGCAAACCAAACCCGGGTCGACGGAGTCTTGTTGAGCGGTAAATACCCTTAGCGCAACTTCCTTCGGAGGGAAAGTAAAGCCGTAAGTCCTATAATGATGGGAATGTATGTGAAAATACCATTTCCGGCAAAATTGGTAGGCCCTTTCCCTCTCGCTCATAGAAATTTTTCAATTGGTTCAGAAAGGTAATTTTAAATACAGTCAAGTCTCTGAACCTCACCACTCGATAACTCAACATTCTGTGTACCTCTACACGAGCACATGCACACAGTTGTTGGCGCCAGCCATCACAATCCAAGGTCATTCAACGTATAACCTCTCTGTTTGTGGAACAGTCTGCTGGTGTGCTTTTACAAGTGCTGTGTTTGTTAGGTTTCCATTTCAGTAATTTATTTGAATCATTACAATATATGTACAGTACTGTAGTGCATTTCTGTATATTACACTTATGCATATACACCATTATATTAACATGTAATATATTGTACTGTACAATACTACAGTACAGCACAACTGTACCTTTAATATTCGATACTTTACTGTGATTATCCTTGTTTAGTAAACATGCATCTGATGTAAGCTCATTCATAAAACTCGACATTTCAATAACTCAACACCATCTCACTCCACTCCACCTTAGGTCGAATTTCTGAGAGACTACTGTACTTTAAATAAGAAAATTAATCCAGTATCAAATGGTTTTTCTTTTAGAAGTTAAAAAAATAACAAAGTTTATCTACACGGATAATTGCCTAATGGCTTAAAACTATATTAAAATAGGCAAGGAAATAATTTTTTCTAGTATTGAAGTAACAATCTGAGGGTAAATAAAAAAATCATATACCTTATCTCGTATTAAAACTAACAGTTTTAAGACGCATAGTAGGAGACGGCAGAGTTCCTGCCTTTTAATAATGAGGTAACAATGTTTAAAGATGAGGCAGAACTATTTTAGTAAGTATGTGTGTTGAAATTACTTTCAATGAGAATTTAAAATATATATGCATTAAATATTATAAAATAAAATTATAATATATTTAAAGCTTAGAGCAGAGTTTGCCACACTCACTGTGAATGGAAGCTACTTTCAAAATTTAAAATAATTGTTTGACAAGATACTTTGTTTAAAAATTTGTCTCATTGCATATTGGCTATTATTGTAACCTGTACACTGGCACTACCATTACACCTGTATACAAACTAGGAGAAAGGCGAACCTTTGTTTAACATATAATTTTCTTTAGGTTTATTTTATTTTAAGAGATGATCTGGGTAACACGAAAATATGCGAGAATGGCAGCTTTATTTGTATTACATTATGTAAAAATTTACTCCAATCTCCGATTAACTTATTTAACTGTCCTGCCTCCACTTTCATTAAAATTATATTGAGGGAAAATATTTTTCCATCACTGTATGAGTTGTTTTCTAATGTCATTCATAGTTACTTTTCCTGCCTCCAGTTACACTTGTATTGCAAAGTGAACACTTTATTTTTCTTCTAACTTTTGTAAGTACTCATTCCTATTCCCATTACACAAGTATGTGATATTGTTGGTGTTTACATTTTCATTCATTATAACTTTATTAATAAGTTAAAACATTCACTCTTACACAAAAAACCTACAGAAACAAACCATTTGGTAATGACGATAAATCAATCAGAACTTCAAAAATAGCAAAAGGCTATGACAAAGATCACTCCTATACTCATTTGCAGATGTAGGTGTGCTTGTAATGTTGAAATCTGGCCTTTGACTTCGATCGGCTGTTTGGTGACCCCTGGCTTGAAATATAAAATAAACCTGTCTAGAGGTTATATAGTATTTGTATTAAAGTATAATGTTAAAAGACAGAGAGCAGTTCTTGTCTTTTAGTGAAGTAACAATACAAAGGCGCAGAACAGAGTTCTTGTCTTGAAGTAACAATGTTAAGAAACAGAACAAATTCCTCATTTAGTTTTGAAGTAACAATGTTAAGTAATAGTGGAATTCTTGCCTTTTAATGAAATAGTAATTTTAAGACACGAAGCAGAGTTCTTGCCTTTTAATGAAGTAGCACTTGTTAAGAGAGACAAAACAGAGACCTCACCTTGTATTGAAGTAAAAATATTACAAAACTGGAACAAAGCCTAGAGTACTTGCTTTGTATTGATGTAATAATATTTGGCCACAAATCAGATTCCTTGCTGTCTTATTGAATTAACAAATTTCTGACACAGAGCAAAGTCCTTGCATTGAAGTAACAATGAATATACAGAGCAAAGTCCTTTCCTCGTATTTAAGTAACAATGTTATTACACAGCAGAGTCCTTGCCTTGTACTGTAGTAACAATGTTATAACACAGAGCACAGTCCTTGTGTCGTATTGAAGTAACAATACTACAAAGGTGCAGATTCCCTGCCTCGTATTGAAGTAACACTACTATAACAGACCAGAGTCCTTGACTTGTATTGAAATAACAATACTATAACACAGAGCAGAGTCCTTGCGTTGTATTGAAGTAACAATACTAGTACACAAAGCATAGGCCTTGCGTCATATTGAAATAGAAAGATAGAACACAGAGCAGAGTTCTTGTCTCATATTGAAGTAACAATACTATAACAGACCAGAATCCTTGTCTCGTACTTAAGTAACCATGTTAGAACACAGGGCATAGTTCTTGTCTCGTATTGAAGTAACAATACTAGTACACAAATCATAGGCCTTGCGTCGTATTGAAATTGCAAGATTAGAACACAGAGCATAGTTCTTGTCTCATATTGAAGTATTAATACTATAACAGAGCAAAGTCCTTGTCTCGTATTGAATTAACAATGTCAGGACACAGAGCAGAGTTCTTCTCTCGTATTGAAGTAACAATACTATAACAGAGCAAAGTCCTTGCCTTGTATTGAAGTAACAATTCTATAACAGACCAGAATCCTTGTCTCGAATTGAAGTAACAATATTAGAACACAGAGCAGAGTTCTTGTCTCGTATTGAAGAAACAATATTAGAGCAGAGTCCTTGTCTCATATTGAAGTAACAATAATATAACAGAGCAAAGTCCTTGCCTTGTATTGAAGTAACAATACTATAACAGACCAGAGTCCTTGTCTCGAATTGAAATAACAATATTATAACACTGAGCAGAGTTCTTGCCTCGTATTGAAGTAACAATGCTAGGACACAATAGAGTCCTTGTCTTGTATTGAAGTAACAATGCTATGACACAATAGAGTCCTTGCGTCGTATTGAAGTAACAATGCTAGGACACAGTAGAGTCATTGTCTTGTATTGAAGTAACAATGCTATGACACAATAGAGTCCTTGCGTCGTATTGAAGTAACAATTCTAGGACACAGTAGAGTCCTTGTCTTGTATTGAAGTAACAATGCTAGGACACAGTAGAGTCCTTGCGGTGTATTGAAGCAACAATGCTATAACACAGAACAGTAGGCTAAACCTTCATGTACTAGGGCGCAAAGGGTAATCGGTGGAAGGAGTATGTACTTTGGATGCCCGCGGAGGTGCGCGGGGTTGTTCCCGAGGTGGTGGGGGTATAATCG